>MU185445.1:40167-59589 GCA_016904865.1 Pissodes strobi | reverse complement strand
TTTTTTTTTATGGCAGTGGCACACACACTAAAGGGAGACCCTATGGCGCTCGACGAGCGGTGTGTGTGCGAAGATGTTGATTGACACGGTTCTTGAATATTTGTAAGTTGTAATTAGTGGGAAACAGATGTTCTGGGAGTGAGTTCCACAGTGATGCAGTGCGCCAGACAAAGGAGTTCTTGTAAAGCGATGTTCTAGGAGTTTCCAGTTGTACGATGAACGGGTGCGCTGTTGCCGTCTGTCGTGACTGTCTGACAGGAGCTGCCAGGGGCGGGATGAGGCGGGCCAAATCCTGGGAACATCTGCCGTGAAAGTATCTGTAAAACAGAGATATCTCGGCTACATGTCTGCGGTGTGCCAGACTATCTAGATTCCGGGTCAACTCCGGGTCGCCGACGAGACGCACTGCTCTCTTCTGTATGGAATCCAGCAGCTTTAGGGTGTGCTTTGGTGCGGCACCCCAGATATGTGAGCAATATTCTAAGCACGGTCTTATTTGCGCTTTGTAGAGCAAGAGCAACTACTGCGGTGTATAGAGTTTTTTGTTGCGAAATAGCGCACCAAGCTTCTGGGAGGCTGATTTTGCGATGTTAGCAACGTGGTCATGCCAGGACATATTGCTGTTGACCGAGATACCCAGCAGTCCGATTGACGAGGATGAAGGAATGGTCGACCCTGCCATAATAATGTCAGGGCCCGCTGTATTGGCCCTCTTGGTAAACGTGGCTGCTTGGGTCTTTGCTGCATTGAACTGGACCAAATTTCGGTCGCCCCAAGTTTGAACTTTCTCCAGGTCTTGATTAATTGCTGTAATCTGCTCCTGTCTGCGGTGATGAGTCTCAGTCGCTGGTAAGGGTTTTTCTGATCTAAAGTGGGAGACAAGGGTACTGTCATCTGCAAAACTGTAAACAGGATTATTTGTTTCGGTCAGCAGGTCATTAATATAGATAAGGAACAGAGTTGGTGAAAGTATTGCGCCCTGAGGCACGCCCGCGTTGATGGTGAATGTGTCCGAGATGTGTCCATCGACTGCAACGTGCAGAGATCGGCTCTTAAGGAAACTGGCAAGCCAGCTGCAGAGAGAGGCTGGCAGTCCGAATGACGGTAGTTTGTTGAGCAGTCCGTCATGCCAAACTCTGTCGAATGCCTTTGAAATATCCAACGCAATCGCTCGAGACTCTCCGTAGTTCTCAATTGCCCTACTCCATATATGAGTGACATAGGCCAATATATCTCCTGTCGATCTCTCTTTGCGAAAGCCGTATTGATTATCGCTGATTATTTTGTTGTTCTCGAGGTACTTGAGCAGTTGCTGATTGACTACACGTTCCATGACTTTGGAGATTATTGGAAGCAAGGCAATTGGACGATAGTTTAAGGGCGTGGTTTTCTTGCCTTTTTTTGGAACAGGTTGCACTCGAGCGACTTTCCAAGAAGATGGGTAAATCCCTTTTCCGTAAGACAGAGAAAAAAGCCTGGAAAAAACGGGTGTTAGTTCGTTGGCGCAGTTATTTAACACGATGGCAGGTATTCCGTCCGGTCCTGATGCCTTCTGCGTATCTAGATTTTTAAGGATTTTACGAATATCACGGTGATGAAATTTGACTTCTGCCATGGTAGTGTTGATGTTCGATAAGGTGGGGAGAGTCTTGCCTTGGGGGACGTCTAAGGTAGAGTGCGAAGAAAACATTTTGGCGAGCATGTTTGCTTTTTCCCTGGCTGTAGTCGCCGTGATGCCACGTTCGTCCGTCAAAGGTGGGAGAGACGTTTTTGTAAAGTTGTTACTTACTGCCTTTGCTACCGACCAGAAATTCCTGGAGCCACTGGGGCATTGTAAAAGTTTATTCCTGATCCTTTGATTGTGTTTGTTCTTAGTTTCGTCGATAACACGCTTGCATTCGTTTCTCGCTTCGACAAAATAGTTGCGATTTTCAGCGGTCTGATTTTGCTGCCAGTACTTGTAGGCTTGCTGTTTCCTACCCACAGCTCTTTCGCATCTTTTGTCGAACCAGGGCTTTCCTTTTGATGGTAACTTGATGGAATTTGGGATGTATGCTTCCATTCCTGAGGAGATTACTTGCGTGATCTTTTCGCAGCAGACTGACGGGTCGTCAGCGCCAAAGCAGACGTCGAGCCAAGGAAAATCTAGATAGAACTCCCTCAGATCGTCCCAGTTTGCAGAATTGTAATGCCAGATTTTGCGAGGCAATGGTGGATCCTTCTGTATGAGTGGCAATTCACAAACCGTTGTAATAAGTTTGTGGTCGGAAGTACCTAATGGCGGACCAACTGTAACTGTGTACTGGTCAGGATTGGTGGTTAGAAAAAGATCCAGGAGGGCGGCGAATTCGCCCCTCTCTGAGATTCGAGTTGGTTCGTCTACAATTTGAGTAAGCCCGCAGCTGATGGCGAATGCTTCAGCCTCTCTACCTTCGATGTCGGTCTTGTTGTGATGTTTGAGCCAGTTGGTGTTGTGGGCATTGAAGTCTCCCAGAACGATTATTTCTGAACTGGGGTGATCAACCTGTATTGAGTCAAAAGTGGTAGCTAGTGTTGAAAAAAAGCTTTGGTAGGCTCTATCGCTCGGAGGGCGATAGAGACAACATATAAACTTGGTTAATCCCTTGGCGGTGAACTTGAGCCACATGACGTCAAGGTTGTTCGGTTCGAGTGTTTCCTCTCCGTGGCATGAAAGGTCGCTTCGGACAAAAAGGCATATTCCGAACTTATGTCTAAATCGGGTATGTAAGTCGTAACCAGGATAAGGGTAGTTCACTGTTGTTGTTGTAGAACATACTTGTGTTTCTGTAAGGGCTAGTATGTGTGGTCTATTTGCCTGTAGATGTTGGTGTACCGAATTTATGTTTGTATTTAGGCCTCTTATGTTGCAGAAATCAATTCTAAATTGGTTCCGTATCTTTGCTGTCTGTGAAATGCGGAATGAAGGGCTATCCTTGACTATTGTCTTAACCTCATTTCCAAACCCTAACTTCTGCAAAATATTGTGGACAATGGAGGTATCGTGTTTTATCCTATCCTGTAGTCCAGAATTGGCTAGCTCCGGAACATCAAACACCATGACATTTCTGGAACGAATATGACGTTCATGGGCTTCAAATAGAATTTGGCTCTGTATTTGAAGTCGGAGAAGATTTAAGTGCATCATCTTGCAGCTCCTCAACCTTTCTTATTACCATAGGTGCCGATTTAAAAGCGTTACGGCACTCAATACACAAGTACATCAAGGCGCTTTTTTGGAGCACTATTGCCCTTTGTTCGGAGCTAGATATACCAGAACATCCTTCAGCTAGATGAAAGGCCACTCTGCAGCAGTCGCAGGACACATTCTGGTCCTCCCCAACAGCGTTTTTACATTTGTTGCAGCACGTTGGCATGATATAACCTCACTTTTCAAATATCCCTAGTGATGCAGTGCGCCAGACAAAGAAGTTCTTGTAAAGCGATGTTCTAGGTGTTTCCAGTTGTACGACGAACTGGTGCGCTCTTGCTGTCTGTCGCGACTGTCTGACAGGCGTTGCCAATGGCGGGATGAGGCGGGCCAAATCCTGGGAACATCTGCCGTGAAAGTATCTGTAAAATAGGAACATCTCGGCCACTTGTGTTCCAGACTATCCAGATTCCGGGTCAACTCCGAGTCGCCGACGAGACGCACACCTAGCTCTCTTCTGAATGAAATCCAGCAGCTTTAGGGTGTGTTTTGGTGCGGCACCTCATAGGTGTGAGCAATATTCTAAGCACGGTCTTATTTGCGGTTTGTAGAGCAAGAGCAACTGCTGCGGTGTATACAGTTTTTTGTTGCGATATAGCGCACCAAGCTTCTGGGAGGCTGATTTTGCGATGTTAGCGACGTTGTCATGCCTGGACATATTGCTGTTGTCAGGGCCCGCCGTGTTGGCCCGCCCTCTTGGTAAACGTGGCCGCTTGGGTCTTTGCTGCATGGAACTGGACCAAATTTCTGTCGCCCCAAGATTGAACTTTCTCCAGAGCTTGATTAATTGGTGTAATCTGCTCCTGTCTGCGGTGATAAGTCTCAGTCGCTGGTAAAGGTTATTCTGATCTAAATTGGGAGACAAGGGCACTGTCATCTACAAAACTGTAAACAGGATTATTCGTTTCGGTCAGCAGGGCATTAATATAGATGAGGAACAGAGTTGGTGAAAGAATTGCGCCCTGAGGCACGCCCGCGTTAATGGTGAATGTGCCTGAGATGCGTCCATCAACTGCAACGCGCAGAGATCGGTGCTTAAGGAAACTGGCAAGCCAGGTGCAGAGAGAGGCTGGCAGTCCGAAGGACGGCAGTTTATTGAGCAATCCGTCATGCCAAACTCTGTCGAATGCCTTCGAAATATCCAACGCAATCGCTCGATACTCTCTCTAGTTCTCAATTGCCCTACTCCATATATGAGTGATATACGCCAATATGCTTGCATGTTTGCTTTTTCCTTGGCTGTAGTCGCCGTGATGCCACGTTCGTCTATCAAAGGTGGGAGAGACGTTTTTGTAAAGTTATTACTTACTGCCTTTGCTACCGACCAGAAATTCCTGGAGTCACTGGGTCATTGCAAAAGTTTATTCCTGATCCCTTGATTGTATTTGTCTTTAGTCTCGTCCATCACATCGTTTCTCGCTTCGACAAAATAATTGCAATTTCCAGCGGTCTGATTTTGCTGCCAGTACTTGTAGGCTTGCTGTTTCCTACCTACAGCTCTTTCGCATCTTCTGTCGAACCAGGGCTTTCCTTTTGGCGGTATCTTGATGAAACTTGGGATGTATGCTTCCATTCCTGAGGAGATTACTTGCGTAATCTCTTCGCAGCAGACTGACCCGACGGGTCGTCAGTGCTTAAAATGTATTTTTTATAAGAAAGAAGTTCCGTTGAAAACGATTTTTTTTCTTATTTTTGATTTTACACAAAAACTTCTGCTGCTTGAAAACTCTAAAACTAAAACTTGATTTAAATTTTAATTCCAAGATGTCTCAATAGTTTCTTTTGAAACTTCTAAAACTATAACTTAAGTTCTGATTACAGGATCTCAAAAATATAAATTTTTTGAATTGGAAGCGATTTTTTCTTATTTTTGATTTTACATAAAAACGTATTCTTTATAAAAAGTTCTGCTGCTGGAAACCACGAAACTAAAACTTAATTCAAATTTTAGTTGCAAGTTGTCTCAAAAATATGCATTTTTAGGCTTGCTAAAGGTCAACGTGTTTTAATTTAACTTTTAAACATTTTCGAGATTTTTGAAGAAGCAGAACTTCATGTTATCAAAACTTAAATTAAGACGCGGTTTTCGAGATTTCCCCAAAAAAAAGGAACTTCATGAAGAACATGTTTTCTTTTTGCGTAAAATCGATAATATAACAGTTTTCCTTCTTTGCAACCCAAACAACTAATTCCGATTTGGCACACAAATTTATAGAATTGAGAGCCAGACTTTTTTTAAAATTTACTGTCAGCCCACAATCGATGTTGCCATTTAATTTTTACTGCCGTCTGTGTTAGATGTCATTCAAGGCTCTAACGATAATTAGGTAGGCAATTATTAGCGTTTTCATGGCAAGACCGACTCTCACTTTTGCTTTATACTTACCAAAAGTAAAGATTACCAAAAGTAATAAAAATATGAACGATACGTTACAATTTATAGCTATTTTCACATTTTCCAGAAAAAAAGTTTCACAATTTAGTTTTTCAATTTTTATAATTTATACTAATTCCGATTTGGAATAAAAATCTGTAGTTTTAAATAGATATTTTTATAACTTTCCGTCAGCCTACATCCGATGTTGCCATTTTTATGCCTGCCCGCTATTTTCGATATTTCATCGCTACCCATGGATCCTAAATGTTGGTTCAGCATCCTTGATCGCTACCAATGATTCTTATTCTAACAAGAGACACGTAGGCATTTGTTAACGGTTCTATGACAATACCTAATTTTCATTAGATAAACTAAAACTCTCGTAAATGGCCAGTGCATAACGATTTGGATTGAAAAGTTTCAGGATTTCATTTTCTAGTTATATTTGTTAATCCCGATAATAAAGGTCTATATTTATATATAGAATTTAATGTCGGCCCATAACCGATGTTGCCATTTGGTTTTCGTTGCCGTCTGTTTGAGAAGTCTCAATTCTCTCTATGATTTTACATTTTTTCACTAAAGCAGCGTTGCAATATCCCGTTCGATTTCGAAGATCGTGCCTTCAATTTGTTTTTAATTTTGGATCTCTTGTTCATTACTTCAGCCAGACCAGGTTTGATACCCATTTTTTATAATAACCATGAAAAATGCTACGCTAAAACTCTAACGTGTAAAGAAAAATCAGCTAACAAGTTTTTCTTTTTCTATAGCATGAGTTTTTACTTCATATGTTTTGGCTACTTTTTCTTCGAAATCGATCCAAACTTAACTTCTTGAGGAGGAAGAAGTTATATAAATGCAAGACACTAGATTGTGACTCGGTATATAAAATTAATATTGAGATTACTACAGTTACACTTATAACATCACAACTAGGGCAGGACATTATATAGAAAATCATTTATTTAGCATGAACGCACAATATAATACAGTTCCGTATCCTTTCGCATGAATAGAAAATGTGGTTGAAGTGTGGAAGTTCGTATCTGCGACTTGTCGGTTCTATTGTATAGTTTATCGCATAGCTCTTCCGCTTGTCACGTCTATTCAATATTTAGCGATACTGATCTGCATTATCCTTAGACGGTTTATTATTTTGGGTTAGAGTTGTCCTTTCCTTATTTCGTTTGTTTTATTACTTTTTCGTTTATTGTCACTTGGGCGCCGAGATCTCCGGACAATGCCTTCCGTGATTTTCCTGACTGGAGCGTTACAACAGAAGATGTTGCAAGTTGCCATGGGAACTATAAATGCCTAATTGTCTTCCTTGTATAAGAAGCCTTGAGTGGCAGTATCTAAATCAGTTGGCAAAATGGCAACGCCAGTTGAGAGCTGACAGTAAATATGATAAAACTTTTTATGTGACCAATGATAAAGATTGTACTAAATACTGGCCATTTTCGTTACTTTTAGTTTTTTTCATTTCCAAAAAATTTATAGAAAATGAAGTGCGCATGAGTAATTAAGAATCATAGGTGGCGTAAGCATTACGAATCAAAGGTAGAGTATTGCTAGCAGCAAAAAAAAAAGCAAAATCGGTTGTTGTTACGTATTTATCTAATTATATTTATTTATTTATTTTATTTATTTGTCCAACAGGAAAAAATATCCCAAAAAGGGACAAAAAATACACATTTCAAATACTTAATTACAACAATTTCCAAACATAATCAAAGATTCCAAGCACCTATGACAGACAATGCACCAACTCCACAAACCAAAACATAGGTAAAAACTACAGTAATGTTTGGTACATATATCACCCAAAAAAATAATTTAAAAGTAAAAGTGATTATGTAAATAAATAAGAACAAAAATTCAACATCCAACCCACCCCCAAACCTTATGCAGGGGTTAAGCGCAGTGCAGGAATAACATTACATATTTTAGACTTAAAGGTCTTGATCGGCATGACTAAATCCAAATTAGTGACTGGATTTATTTTGTTAAACCAATTGCAGGAACGATAAATAGGCGCTTTCTTATATATATTTGTGTTGGCAGTTTCAAGATAAAATTGACAAGGCCTGCGAGTGTTAAATGAAGGGACACAAAAGTTCACCCGACCAAGCAGCTCAGAGGAATCAACATCATTGCCAGTTAATTTATGAAGAAATATTTGGCTAGCCCGTATAGTATAGTCCAGTAGAGAGAGAAGGTGAAATCTCTCAAGCATTAAATTTTGAGGTATACCCCTTTGCGGGTAGACTCCATCCACTTTAAAGTATAGGTATTTTAGAAAGCGACGCTGCACATATTCCAATCTATCAATATGGACTTGATAAATAGGAAACCACACCAATGAGCAGTAATGAAGCTTACATTTTACTAGGGAGTTATATAGCGTCAGTAAACTGGAAGGATCTTTAAAAGATGAAGTTTGTCTAATTAGAAAACCCAAAGTCTTCAATGCAGATTTTGTGACATAATCTATGTGTTCATTAAACGTAAATTTCTTGTCAATAATGACACCAAGATCCTTGACAGATGTACAGTCCGGGAGGACAGAGCCACCAAGCAAGTAATTATGAGTTAGCTCTTGTGATAAAATTGAAATGGTAATTTTCTTACATTTGGAGATATTGAGATCGAGTTTATTATTTATCACACCACTTGGATATGTTAGTTAAATCGTGCTGTAAGAGCAAGCAGTCACTCTCACAAGTAATAACTTTAGAAACCTTCATAACATCTGCAAACAGTAGACAATCACTATTTAAGGATAGTGTTATGTCATTTATAAACAAAGCAAAAATTAGAGCAGCCAAATTGCTACCTTGTGGGGCACCACTAGATGCAAGATATTCCTCTGAAAGGTATCCATTATATTCCACAAATTGTGGTCTTTTACTAAGGTAACTCATAAAAAATTTCACCAGGTTGATATGAAGGCCAAATGATAGTAATTTAGATGCAACAAGACTATGGTCCAACCTGTCAAAAGCCTTCGAGAAGTCCGTATAAATCACATCAAGTTGATTCTTTGATTTAACAGCTTCATAAGGTTTTTGTATAAAGCACATAAGATTAGTTTGCGTTGACCTTTTGTGGAAAAAACCGTGCTGTTTAGAAGATATCAGGTTCTTCACGCGAGGAAAAAGTTTATCATAGATACAGATCTCAAAGGCCTTTGAAAAGTTAGATAGGATTGATATTGGGCGATAGTTTTCAACTTTGTTAATATCTCCATTTTTGAAGACTGGGCATACTTTAGCTTTTTTCCAAATATCTGGGAAAGTGTTAGAGTGAAGGGAAAGATTAAATATAAATTTCAATGGTTTACAGAAGACTTGAGCACAGTCACGCAATAAGAAGGATGGGATCTGATCAGGCCCAGCTGTTTTTTTATTTTTCAACTTTTTTAAAGCCTTTAGCACACCATCTTCACAAAGGTAGTTAACTGATATATTGTCATGCCCTTGATTTGTTAAATGTATTTGGTCAGATAGAGAAGTTGATGGATGCGACGACTCCGAAAAGACACTACTAAAATAATCAGCAAAAGCGTTTACTATTTGATCAGGGGAACTTAAGATTGAGTCCCTATGCATAACAGGCCCAGGGATTCTAGATTTTTTGGATTTCTGTTTAAAATAGGACCAAAATTTCTTAGGGTGAGATTTAATAGATTTCTCAGTGCGAGAGATATAATTTTTATATGCAATGTCAACCTTACATTTGATGGTGTGCCTACTCTGTGAATAGGGAAGGTAGTCAGAGTACATATTAGTTTTTTTCCATATTGAACGTAGATTACCTTTTCTTTTTAGGGCTAAGATAATGTCCCTTGTATACCACACAGGATATGAATATTTCTTGTTTTTTTTGGCCTGTAAACAGGAACAGATTCATCAAAAATTTCAGTTAGTTTATTGTAAAAAGACAAAACTGCAAGATCAATGTTTGAATGGGAAGATAGAAAGTTCCAGTCAGCCTCTGAGATGAGCTGATATAAAAGAGGGTAATTGGTCTTATGGAAGTTGTATTTTCTAGATTGGGAGTTTGTGGCAAAGTTATTAGTTTGAGCAAGGGTATGTAATGTATTTAAATTGATAGATATGTTGAGGGTAGGGTGATATTTGTCCTCCAGAACCAAAGGCACCTCTTCTTTAGTAACTATACAGGGAATATTTGAGAGAACCAAATCTAACATGTTCATATTATTGTTTATAATTGTGTTCAACTGAGTGAGATCAGTAAGAGCCATGAAGTCATGAAGGGCTGTTTGTTTAGGGTTCATGAGATTACATTGTTGGACAAAATGAATGTTAAAATCACCCAGTAGAATAACTTTTTGATTATGAAGTAGATGGAAATATGCAAAAAATTCAAACAGTGTTTCATAAAGTTGCAAGGGTGAGTTAGGTTTAATGTAGATTACAAAAATATAAATGCTAACATTTTCTATACAAATTTGAGAGCCAACAACATCAATAGCAGGTAATAAATTATAAAGACCAGTTAAATTAATTTGAACAGATTTTACACTATGGTTTACTCCGAGAATAACACCTCCACCCTGTTTGACTTCAAGAGCACCATCTCTGTCCTTACGATAGATAGTGTATGCATCAGTGAGAAGCTCAGAGTCTTGTACTCCGTCTTGGAGCCCTGATTCAGTTATGGCAACAACATCACACTCACCAATGGATATAGCCTTATAGAAATCATGGGTCTTACTGTTTAGGCCACGGACATTATGGTAGACTGCTGTTAGCTTCCCATTGAACAAGCCAACTAGTTTAAAGGACTCCCAATGGCAGCAGGATCCCGAGCAGGATTCCTGTTAAAAGAAACTATTTTGGGACTACCATTCCTCCATATGATTTTGAGATCTTCTCCAGTACTCAACCTCTCTGCTAATTGATATTTAAGTGCTCAATATTCAGACATCTGTCTAGATGTGAGGTCCTCTCGAATAGAGAGGTGCTTGAGGCCATGACTTGTTTTAAGATATCTAGAGTTTCTTGTTATAGAAATGGCCAGATCGGCTGAATCACAAATAACTTTTATTGGTCTACTTTTGTTTGGCACTTTTTTTCCTAGGCGGAACACTTTGATGGTTTCTGCTGAGAGCTCGCTGTCACGAGCACAACATTTCATGGCTTTTAGAACTGTAGACTTGATGTCCTCTGTGTCGCCAACATTGACCTCAGGAAAATTATAAACGATAAAGTTTTTCTTGCGATTTTCTCTTTCTTCCTGCTCCCTAAAAAAACTACCAATGCTGGCTCCAATGTCTGCAAAATAATTTGGATTTCCCTGGGGTAGTATGGGAGTTTGTGCCACAACATTTTTGTGTGGTTCTAGATCTTTTTCCAGAGTCTCCACTCTCTTACTCAAGCAATCGTTTGTAACCTTCAGTAGATCGTTTTTATCTTCAACCTCCCTAAGAAGTTTTTTTAGATATAACAGTTCAACCTCATAAGTCTCGGTAGATTTCTGCTTTGAAGCGGAAGTTTCTCTTTCTTGTTTGACTTGCTTAGTGCAGCTTTTACACCATGCAACAGTAACTCTTTCTTTAAGAAGGATGCACCGAACTTCAGTTGAAGTTTTCACTCCACTACAGTTCCTACAGACAGGGCGCAAGTAGCAATCACAACGAAATCGAAAAAGACAGTTTTTATCCTCCTTTGGAACACAAAAAGCATTACACTCTTAACAAATTAGCCTTTCAGTCTGACTCATGTTTGGCAATAAAACAAGTCCAAGACATCCAAAAGCCCCATCCAATTCAAAAAATACGTGCAATGTGAGGTTATATGAAAGTCACAGCCACTATGCCAAAAATAACAAAGCCTGCAACTGGATAACAAAGTTTACGTGTTTAGTTCCACTTATGAGCACTAAGTACACTAATTTTACGAATTAATAGCCCCTAAAAACATAATAAAACTCAATTGAAAACTTGATCAAAGTTTGTTGTTGTTATTGTTTAACCTAACCTTCAATATATGTTATCTGTTAAATTTAGTCGAGGCAGCATTCTCTCGACCTTCGATTTGATCGGAAGTAGCCCAAATTTTGGTTTTTTGAATAGCATCCCGTACATTTTTTAATCTGTCGGATTGGTATTAAGAGCCTCCTTTCCACCATATATCACAACTTGCTATTTTCATGAAGTGGCTGTTAAAACCCATTTTCTTGCAAACGCTAATGAATACTTAATTGTTTTTCATTGCATAAGAATCATAAGCGTTGTGGGGCCTAATACAGCAGGCAGTACAAACAAAGTGGTAATATCGCTTGTGGGCTGACAGAAATGTGGTGTTGCCTTGAGAACAATTGCCTACTTCTGAATCATAACTAGTGGCACCCAAAAATGGGGGACGGTATTATTAAGGTCTTACCTGGATCCTTAAAATCCACAAAATAAAATTATTTTATAATTGTTTATAGACGTTAACCCATAAGTTTTCAATATAATTTCCTTCTCTTCGTCAGGCTTAGTGAGCCCGTCCATATATAAATAATTAAAAACTTCCATTAGAAATTTTAATGCTGGGCTTTACCGCTTAAAAGCTAGATATTTAATTTCAATCAATTTACACTTTCATTTCAGTCACTCCCAACAATAAAACTAGGTTAAAGTAGTGTTCGTATAAAGGCATTATATATCAATGCTGACATTTTACAAGAACGACGAAAATGCAAATCGCCGCACGTAAAAAGTCATCAACAAAAGGGCAAGCTCGTTCGTGTGTGACCTTTGTCTTAATATTCATTTGCCAATATTGACTTTTTGCAACTACAATAGGTTCGATATCGATTTAGTCATTTTGTCGTCGGGCTTATTATGTCTCGTATGGGTGGTTTTCATTTCTAAACACAAATGTCGTAGAGAGTAAAGACAAAGGTTGGGGATAATAAAGCGCGTTGTATCGCGCCATATCCTAAAGTAATGTCGATACTGACGCCCAAGTTATTGCAATGTCGGCTGGCTCTAAAATGCAAGCTTAACTTGCGTGTTTTGTGTAGAAACGTATTTTCATTCCTGACAAATAAAACATGAGGGCTTTCGGTTACTTTGCGCCAAAAAGTACAATCGCTCCATTTTTTCATAATCTCCACCTTAAACAATTACTAAATTAATGTTGGGAATATCCATACATTATGAAAATGCTTTAACTTACATTTTTATAAGTTGACTCTATTTTCGTCGTATTTTTTAAAAGTAGCAATGAATGAATATGGTCCCATTTCAACCCAGTTCGAAGGGAATTCAAATATATAATGACCCCTGACGATTTTTAAACGAAATTGTACTGTACGTACGCGAACATGTGAACGCGCCATCGCTGCGTGACATCATCATCAATCACCTTCTAAACAAGAAAGGCCTGGTATCTAAATCTAAGATGGCGTCACGCGTAGGGAGCAGGCTCTGACAATAGAAAACGTATTAATTCACATATTAACTTAGTTTTGTTACTTTTGACTTAAAAAAATACATACCTAAATTGTTTTTAATAGTTAAATCGTTTGGGAGCCATACCCATCACTGAAAGGAACATCATTATTTTTATAATAAGTAGTTTAACAATTAGAATATGCTATGATGTAAAAAATACGGAATATGGCTATTAATTACAGTGGTTTGTTTAAAATATATCTCGAAGTGTATACCTATAAACTAAAACAAGAATACATACTTACTTAGGTAGATATGTTTTAAAGGCTGTTTAAATAAGATAATGTAGTGTGCAGAAATTAATGTTTCCTTTTGTGGAGTTTTTGATTTGAGACAATTATTGTTTCTGTTTTGTTTAAAAAAATTAACTTAAAATTTTTAAGAAAACTGAATTTTTAAAATGTTACCTATACTTTTCAGTTTGAGCTTATTCAATAGAAAAGGTCTTGCATCATTAGGTTTATTTAGCTTTTTTGCCTAGTTTTTGCAGCATATATTTTTGATACCAATAACAAACACACAAAGATAAAAACACTTACTTGATGTTTTCAAAAAAAAATTGAACTGATCGACTCGAGTGTGTTCCTGGAACGATAACAAGTTATATATTGGACTCGCACACGCCGCATCAAATTGCAATGTAGTCAGTTAATCTTTTAGGTCGATCATTGAATTGTAACCGGTCCCGTGTGAGTAGGATATATCACAAATTTGTAGAACATGGGACAATAAGGGATTTACCTAAAACGGGCCGACCACCCGCCTTAACTGAAAATAAATAAACTTGATATACTTCTTTCGGCAAATGACAGTCCGCATTCTTCAATTAATACCTTGGTGCTTAATAACGATGTCAGTAGAGCTTCTATACACTGTCTACAATAGAAGATTACAATTCTATGAAGAAATGATGGCAAGATGTGATGAAAATAACATATTTTCTCGAAATATTATCTTTTCCGACGAGGCTACAATTTTTAATAGAATGGTCAATAGAAATAATTAACGATTCTGGTATGATTAAAATCCACATCAGTGGATACGTGAGGGACATACACAAAATCGCCAAAAGGTCAATGTGTGGGCTGGTATACTCCAGAATAGAATTTTAGGACCATATTTCTGCTGAGCTTTACTTAGATTTCCTCTCATTCGATTTAATACCTGCATTAGCAGTTATGTTTCCTAATAAAGGTGATCCAGAAACTTCCCATGAAAGAATGAATATGGTTACAGCAACATGGCGCACCACCGCATTATGGATTAAATATTCGAAGGTACTTGGACACAAATTTTTCCAAATCGGTGGATAGGTTGACGGAGTCCAATTGAATGGCCACCTAGGTCTCCGGACTTTATACCGTTAGATTTCTGTCTATGGCGGTATTTGAATAAGACAGTGTATAAAAATATACCTAACTGCTAAAAGATAGAATACTCGGTGAATGTGAGGTAGTGAAGTAGAAGGTGAAGATCACTTTCAGCATTTGTTACATTAAGTCGAATCAGAAGAGTGCTAAGAATCTACAACGAATAGTTACTTTTAATTAAAAAAACTTGTGTGGACTGATTTTATTGGAACGTAATGAGCAGACCCCCATACTTTGTTGGATGTTCACTTTTAATGGATTATTCCTTGGAATTAAATAAATAAAAATACACTGATGTTATGAACGTCTACGTTTATAAGATAAAAGGTGTTCAAAAACAATCTTTTATTATTTTTTTTTAATTAAAAAGATTAAAAAACAAAAGGTGCCGTATCACATCAAATCAAATCTTAGAAGTTTTGTTGAATAAATTATGTAAAATATCAAAAAATTGCAACATGAATTTTTTGTACGGGGTAAAGCGTGGAAGGAGAAAAATTATATATTAAAAAAAAAAAATTACCAGTGGCATATCATATTTTTCTGTAAAAATATTACTGATGCTGGTGCTGCGACGCCACTGATGGATGTAAAAGAAAACTAATTATATCTAAAATGTCTATTAATACGTCGCTTATTCAGTGTTAACTAAGATCTAAAAACGCACCTTTTGAAACAATTTCGGCTCTTTTTTTATTGTTTTCTTTTTCAAAAGCTATACTCGCTCTAACGCGACTCGATGGGGTTGTAATACGATGTATCTAATCCGGGGCATTATATCGAAAATTCTGAAGTCTGCAGTCGCACTGAATGATAATTTCTAATTTAAATAAAAGACACTATATACACAGCTTTTGACGCGACCGCAATCTTTAATGAACATCTTCTATTGCATGTCGAATAAATTGTACGTATTTGATTGCTAATTTTTGGTATTTGCAAAATATAGCTATAATAGACAAATTTGCCTCATTTTTATTCCAATCATGTAAAATTTATTGCTGTCGTAATGCGTTGTTTTTTAAGTTAAAAATAAGTTTTACATCATAATATATCGTCTATATCTTGAGGTACATAAGTACCTGAGATTTTGTATAGATATTTTTAATGTCACCCTGTATATATCAACAGGCAAAATTTACCCGCATTAAGCAAGTCGTTAAATTACGTCTTATGTACCTAAATCCTAAATCCTAAGCAACATTTACAAAACTATAAACATAATTACCATATTTCAGGCAATAAAACGCTAAAAGAGTGCAATAAATGCGGATTTCTTGTTAATCTCGTTTCCCTTTCTATATGCCGGACTTACGTGTGGCATGCTCTATTTAAGACGCGATCTAAAAACATTCATTTATTTAATTATTAAGATAATTCGTGTTTATAATCGTTATTATTTTTTGTAATTATGCTGTTTAATTATTATTGTGGTCGGCAGAAGCGGATTCAGAAAATAATTTTAGGGGGAGGGTCATTTTTTGTAGTACATCTGCTAGTTGAGAGCAAATATTATTATAAAATCATTTAAAGTAAAAACCACATATTGTTATGCTTATCATGCTCTGAGTTATGTATTGCAGACTCTTTTATTTCAGTGGAAAGGCAAGATTATTTAAAGGCAATTTCAAAATATGCACCATATTAATTAAAATTATCCCGAGGTCCCAGAACGCTCAATAATGCCAATTTGGAGAATCTAATTTATGAAACTTAATATACGAATTTACAACAGTTTCAATAATCAATAATTGTCAAATGCCCTTTGGTACCGAATATGAAACTAGACTTTAGACGAGACGAGGTGAAACGTGGCACGAGGCCTGAGCATGCACCAGGTTCCGCGACGGGGCATAGAGGGAAATGCTGGGGGCGGAGTTTAGAGTGAACCTTCTAGTCTATTGTTAATGCCCCAAATGCCCTTTGGCACCGAATATGAAACTAGACTTTAGACGAGACGGGGTGAAACGTGGCACGAGGCCTGAGCATTCACCAGGTTCCGTGACGGGGCAAAGAGGGAAATGTTGGGGGCGGAGTTTAGAGTGAACATTCTAGTCTATTGTTAATGGTCGGTGCCTTTGAGGAGTTGAACCCCTGGCTGCTTGTGGTTTGGTTAAGAATGTTTACAAAAAACGTTTCAGCTATTTCCTTCCTTAATAATTTAGTTTTATTTAAATTTGGTGTAACATTAACAATATTCTAGGTCATATAGTAAGCAGTTTTCAATACACTTTCGAAATTCCAGAGTTAGATTTAAAGATAATTGATCCACTGTTATCTACGGGTACTAAGAACGTTATATTTGCAAGAAATGAATCAGTGATTTGGATTAAATATTTAGAGTTATATCCTCATCGTTTTCAGTGTTAAGGCATTATTTGCTGTATCAAAGGCTTTATTGGGATGTAGAAAAGCGACTTCCGAGACTGGTCATTGAGTACGGATTCCTTCTAGAATGTTAATGTGACTGATCATATCGTACATATACAGTGACAACTTGAAAACCTACAATAGCTATATTTTCTACGCTAAAGATGTCCAAAAACTAAAAATGTACCATTTCTACAAAAACGCGGGGAAATAAAAATGAGGTGTTTTGTGGAGCACCCTCGTCCACTTTTTTCCTAAATGGCCATATAAATAAACTGTCGCTACTGGAGTAACGTTAATGCACATATTTTTACAGAGTGGCATAGTCAATATCCCCTAAAAGTCAGTGCTTGGATGGGAATACTGAGAGACAATTATGCTGAAATGCTCAACCAAACTACAGAGCCCTCGATTGTTCATGAACTTGAAAACCAAAGATACTTACTTACAAGGCAATCTAAATTTGAACGAATATTTTCTACACTTCCAGCAAGATGGTGCACCCCCACACTACGCTGCTGTGGCGAGAGAGTGATTGTACTAAAAAAATCCAAACCAGTGGATTGGCAGAAGAGATATACAATTTAGATCACCTGACCTTGGTATGGTATGGTAGGTAGAGGGGACGCTCGGCAAGATTTGTCCTTCTACACGTCGACCACAATTGATCTTTTGTGTATACCCTTCTATTTTAGACGAAAATTCCCATCTCCTGTGAGAACCTCAGAATATTTCGAGGGTTGAGCTTTTGCAGATCTCCCGGTGCCACAGGGGCATTTTCAAGATGCCTCAACCTTTGGCGAGTCAGTGCCTGACATTCGCAGAGTAAGTGATCTGACGCTTGAGCCATAGTTTGGCAGAATATGCATTGTTCGTCAGTGGTTTTCCCCATTTTCTTGAGGTGGTACCTCCAGGGAGAAGGTCTACGACCAGTTTTATCTCATTTTGTTTGTAGCTGGAGAAGCTTTTTTTGTAGTTAGGCGAGTGAGAGATGAGTATTTTGGCGTGTCTCTGCCCAGGTGCATTGGCCCAATGTGTATCTTTCCGTCTTCCCAATTTCTGAGTTCATTAATTATGTGTCCTCTACAGAATGGTTCAGGCCCGCAAAAGGCAGTCTGTGCACCATTCCGTGCGAGCTGGTCAGCGGCTTCGTTGCCTTCCACACTCTCGTGCCCTGGTACCCACATTAGGGTGAGTTTGTTTCTGTTTGCCAGTTGATCTGCAGCCATCCGACAATCCCACACTAGTCGGGAGTTGCTTCTGCTAGATGCTAGCACTTTTAAGGCAGCTTGACTATCTGCTAGGATATAGATCTTCGCACCTCTTAGGATTTTTTGGCACATTCAGAGATGATATTGATATCATTTAGTTCTGCTTGAAAGATTATGGGAGTGTTTTCTAACGGTGCAGAGATTCGTCACCTAGGTCCGTAAACTCCGGATCCCACTCCTTTCATCTTTGATCCATCTGTGTGCCAGACAAGTGATCCCCTCTCCAGTTGTTTTAGTCTTTCCCCTGTGGTATTGCTGTCTTCAATTACCACTTCAAAGGAGCGGTCAAAATGGAGTTTTGTTTCCATTGTATCTGTTGGTTTGGTCATCGCCTCTATCTGGTTGTCCTTCCGAATTTTAAGGTGATCAGTCAGGTTTCCTGGCGTCAGTTTTTGTGTCTGAGTGACTCTATACGCACTGGTCCAGGCCTCCTTTTCTATGCATATGTGCAGCGGAGGGAGGTCAAGTAGGGTCTCCAGAGCTGCTGTGGGGCATGTTTTCATAGCCCTTGTTATACACCTGACCTTACCCCTATGGCCTTGTTTTTATAGGGTTACATTAAATCATTAGTTCACAAAACCCTGCCGGCTTCTCTGAAAGGATAGCAATCACTGATTGATGCTTGTCGAAGTATGCCAAGAGACATTTTTCAGGAAGTTAAGGAAACATTTGAAAATCGACTTTATTTTAGTTTAGAACAAAATGGAAACTATTTTGAACACTTAATAAAATAGTTTAAAAAAGATCAAGAAACAAGTATTTGCGTTATTGCAAAAAATAGATAGTTGATATTTATTACTAGAATAGTGTTTTAATCTAGGCTTGGGATGCTTTTCATCAATTACCTTTATTTTGTAATTTTTTCCTCCAAATTTTGCAAAAGCCAATTTTAAAACATTTTTCAAAATTTTATTAACATTTCGTACTTAAATCTCATTGATTTTGGTATCGCCGAAAAACACTTTTGTTAGGCTTTCAAGAGAGGTGTCACAAGTGAGATAGTGTCCTTGAAGATTTTAAAGTGGATGAGGCTCATTTTTATTCCCTCAAATTTTTGTTGAAATGGTATTTTTTTGGTTTTTTGATATCTTCTTTTGAAAATATAAGTTTTCAAATTGTCACTGTATAAAGAAAATGTCTTTTGCTACAGCCGCACGCAAAATAACTAAATACTAAATTGAAATGAAATCGCAAAATCGACGAATGCCGTGGATCCTTATTTTGCGCTCTAGCGCGAACATGGAAAAGGAAATTCTCACTTTTTCCGTCTAGTGTGCTGAATGGTCATGGAAACCGAAGATAAATAAATGACAGTCGTGCGTTTGTTGCAG
>MU185445.1:0-23187 GCA_016904865.1 Pissodes strobi | reverse complement strand
TGTTTTGAACTGTTGGAGGTTAAAACGTTGCCAGGATGGGCCTAATCATCTAGGTATTCACTTCTACAACAAAGTACCTGAAAATGTAAAACAGCTACCGATAATAGCATTTAAAAGTAAAGTAAGGAGTTTTCTTCTCAGTGGTGCATATTACTCGACGAATGAATTTTTGTCTGATCTTAATTGATTTAACTGAATTTTAATTTGTTGTTTGTAATATGTTGACATTTTAAATTAAATTTGTGAATCTTGCAAAATTATGTTTTTTGACTATTTTAAAATAATTTAAGTGTTTTTAATGTGTAAGGTTTTAGGTTAGATAAGACTTTATATGTATTTTTTCTACTTTGACGTGTGTAAGTGTATGTATAAAAGCATGAATAAACAATTTGAATTTGAATTTGATCTTGTGAATCTCCATATCCATCCGATAAACCAATTAAAACAACTTTCTTCACAGCTAGGGATTGCAATCCAGCAAAGTGGGATCCCGCGATCCAGCGGAATCCAGCTCAATTTTAGGCTCTGCGGGATCCCGCAATATCTTGCGGATCAGCAATGCGAATCCGCAAGCATCAGCCGGTGCAAATTTATTCAAATTGCCGCCTTCAATCTACTCAGCAACGCGTTTTACGAGCGACGTTGCCGTTCAATCTTTTGTTTTGCGTCTGAATTGCACGTACACACGCACATAGCCTGTATCGCGCCACCACTCACACCGCGACATGTCAGTGTCACTCAGCACTCACCCATGTCAGTCAGTTCACAGTTGTCGTTCGACTCGTCAAGTCATCACTCGTCGAGGTGGAGTGAAAGGAAAATATTTGATTTTCTTGCACGACTATTTATTAACTATCGAGCCAACAAGTGTAGAGGCAGAAAGAGCCTTTTCGGCCGCTGCTGGCTACATATGTAGTTCCATAAGAAGTAGGTTGGGAGATAAAACCATTGATGCCATTTGTTTTTTAAGATCATATTTTCAAAAAGAGAAGTGACTGATTATTTGATTATTTCATATTTGTGACTGATTATTTGATTATTTCATATTTGTGACTGATTATTTGAATATTTCATATTTCTAACGTTACGATTAATTATTTAGTAAGAAAAATTAAAAGACTATTAGTAAACTAAATTAATATGATACTCTTTGTGAATACACAAGACTGATTATGACTATTACCTCAGATAAAGATTAGAATTAATATTTTTAGTTAACTAGTATAGTACAAAAGTACCTCCAAAGTTCTACTAAATATTGATATTTTTTTATGTTTCTGGACTGGACCTTTTATTAATAAATAAGTAGCCAAACTGGTAAAATAATAAGCCAATCATTAGTAAGTAAGGCATTGTTGATTTTTGTATTTTTAATAAAAAGTTGATTATAACCATAATAAAGTTTATTATTTTGAATACCATAGAAAAGCTATAAACTACGCGGGATCCCGGAGGATCCCGCTGTTACGAAGTCAATCCAGCAAAAATCCCGCGGGATTGGAAACAGTGCGGGATTGCAATCCCTATTCACAGCTAGTCCCTCGGTAACAGAAAACTTTCTCTTTTGATCACCATTGCCACATTCTCAATACAAATTTCTAGCTTCTTCTTTATTATCGCTTGAATCTTGTCAACTTTAAAATTTTCAGCCAATTTCCTGCTCCTCAAATCACTTTTTTCACTTTCATCAATTTGTTCTTTCGTTTTCCTGCCCACCCAACTAACCCAAACTAACCCAAACTAGTAAAAGTTCAAAATAAGACTAAAATTAGAAAAGGGCAAAGCCTAGTATTATGCAGGCTTAGGGTATAAATTATCATAAAACAATTTATGCCATTTACATCTTGTTGACTTTTATTGGATGATGATAGGTGGCCGCGGTCGTTTTTAAGAAGGGTCGGTACAAACAGGTACAATGGAATGAACTTTTCAATTTGTAAACTTGAGGAATTCAAAATCAGTCGCTATACGAAGTGGCCGTTTTATAAGTGTGGCTTTACTGTAGTAAAATTCAATAATTATACTCTGCAGACCACTAGCGGAGTTGCCATTTTATCTTTGCTTTTGACATTCATGCCTTTCTTTCTTGTACGTACTTAGCGATGATTGCTGATGGAATTTTGATAAATCTTGATTTTATATTATCTAACAGTACACTATAACTAAGATATATAAGCATCTAAGTGGTGCATATTTAATATTATATTATCTATTGCAAAAAATCTCGGATGGATAAGTATCGATACTTACTCACTTATTTTTCAGATATCGAAAAGTATCAGGCTTGAAAAGATCGATACAAAATGTGGTATCGTCTACGAAAATATCAATACGATAATGTTTGATAACGTCACCAAACAGTGACGGTGAGATGCAAAAAATATAGATCGGTCACTAAGTGTAGGTATATTTATTTATGTTCCAGCGATGACTGTTCGAAAATAAGCCATAAATCTCCAGACATCAAAGAAAACCAATCTGCCACCTCATGTTAAAACGCTTTTCTTGTTTTTAGCTTAAGCGCGTTTAGCCTAGTTTTTAAATCGATCTATTTTTATCCAGGGCAATTAATGACGTTCATTGCCGCTAAAAATACGACCTGATGAAATTAGGAATTACTCTCTTCCGCCGCTTTTCGCGTAATGGAAATTTAATCGAATTTTCTTTAATATTTACTTGAATAATCATCAAATGATTTACAAAAACAATAATTGAATTTTAATTATATACGTCAGATTCTGTAGAATTAAATATATCCAAAATATTGTAATTTATTTTCTTTGAGACCAAAATGGTCAAGTAAATATTATAAAAATGAAATTTAATACGGAAGGTAATAGTAATTTAAAAAAAAATAAAAATAAATTAAAAACACATTCATATTAATAACGCCAATACCATCTAAAAACGATAAAAAAAAATAAATTTCGTATTTAAAAAAAGGAAGTGATGATGACCCCTTGAAGGCGAAACGTCGGATTCCAAACTAGATACCACGATTGGATTTAACGAGAAAAGTGGCAATGCAAAAGTGAATTCCAATTTGAAATCCTTTTTTAAATAAACTCAGGAAAAAAATAAAACGATTTTTCAATATTTCGTTGTTTTTTTTTTTTTCGGATATCTTCGGAAATACTCGGAATTTTAAAAGTTTCCAAACGGCATATTGTTAGGCACCTAAATGCGCAATTATGACTTAATTTGACATACTGTATTTCTTACGGTTTTCGAGTTCCCCATACTCGAATACATACATAATATAAGATCGTGATTTTTATATACATATAATATTACGTATTGTGTAAATTTTATTTAAATTTGTTTCTTTAGTAAGTTAGGGCTGCAACTGTTATGTAATTAAAATTATTATTAAATAATCAATGTAAAATATTAACATAACATTTGCTTTAATATCCCTGTGTTCTCTCATAAACAGCCAATATATGATTCCCCAGGGGTAGTCGCTATTAAAAGGTTTTACTGTAGTTTGGGTTAGTTTAGTAATTATTATTATTTTTATTATTATTATTATTATTATTATTATGGTAATCAGCAATAGGCGGATGAATCCGATAAGACTGCTGAGTCTTTTCGAGTTGCTATCACAGATTATTCATGTTGCTATCACAGGTTAGTTCCTAACAGTCTTACATATCACAACTTAGTTTTAAAATTATGTCACAGTCCAATTCAAAATTTTAAAAATTTTCTTATCTCTTATTTATCTTATTTTAGTCAGGCTCATAGTCTATACAGAGTAATGCACAAACGTCATATGTTCGTTGTTCATTTCTTGGTCTAAACAGTTTTTAAATTGATTTCTGGAGGTGGAGCTGATAGACAGTGTTGTTACTTAGACCATTCCAATGGTAGACCACTCTGTTAGTCAGGAAATTTCTTCGAAGCAGCTTATTACATTTTTCTTTGGAAAGTTTTTGATTATGTCCTCTTAAATTAGTGTTATGATTAAAGTGGTAGATTTTCCTCAGGTTACATTGCATAGTGATTATTCAATATTTTAAATGTTTCCACAAGATCGCCCCTAGTTCTTCTTTCCTTTAACGTTGTAAGGTTCAGCTATGCTAGTCGTTTCACATAAGGCAAGTCTTTAAGTTCTTGTGGTAATTTCAATCTGTTCAATGTCCTTTACATAATAGGGATTCCAGACAGACTGGGCATATTCGAGCTTGGGTCTTACATATGATTTGAGCAGTTTCAGTATCATTTCTTTAGACAGGTCTTTAAAGGATTTTTGAATTAGGTAGATCACTGTGTTAGCTTTTTTGCACATTTGTGCTATGTGAGTTTCCCATTTTAAGTCAGAAGTGATAGTGATCCCCAGTACTCTTTGTTTTGATACTGATATTATTTTTGTTTGCTCAAAGTAATAGTTAAGTTTTGGATTGTTTTTACCAATATGCAAGACAGTGCATTTAGTATCGTTCAGGAACATTTTCCATTCCAGCGTCCCTTTTTTGATTTTTGTTTAAATCAGCCTGCAAATCAGCATACTGAAGAAGTGGATTCGCATAAACGTTTCCGTCATCTGCAAATGAAGCATTCTTTGTTTTAAGCCCGTGATAAAGATCGCTTAAATATATGATGAACAGCAGTGTCTCCAGAACGGATCCCTGCATACCTGGTGATCTTGTGATAGTGTAGAATCCATACGCACCTGGAACATTCTACCCGCAAGAAAGCCCTCTCCAATCAGCTGTAGGAGATCACCCCTGACTCCATAATGGTTTGGTTTGTAGATTAAGAACTTTGTCGGTATTTTATCAAAAGCTTTTCCAAAGTCCAGATAAATGACATCAGTTGGTTCTTGATTATCTTCCGCTAATGTCCATTCGTTGAGTTTGATTAAAAGGTTTGTGAATGTTGAATTCCTTGGAAGAAAGTCATGTTGTTCGGGAATAACATTCGTCGCCAGGAAAAATTCTGTAAGTTCCTTTGTTATTATTTTTTCCATACATTTACATAGGGCATTTGTGAGGCTGGCTGATTGGTCTGTAATTTTCAGCATGTTGTTTATTTCCTTTTTTATAAATTGGAGTAACTATGGCGTTCTTCCTCACTGCGGGAAACTCTCCCTAATAATATTGTTAAGCAGGTTAGATAGTGGCTCTTTTATAGTTTTCACACAGTTCTTTAGAAATACTGGTGGGATTTCATCACTAGAGTTAGGTTTGAGTGATTTAATTGCATCCTCCACTTTTTCTGGTGTAAATATAATATTGCTAATTTCCAATCTGGAGTAGGTCTCTAAAGGAAGCGTAGGCATAGCCGTGTTTGGGTCCAGTTTTGTGAAGACACTCGAACTGCTCTTCAAAGCATTCTCCAACTTCCAAACTTGATTCGTATGGTTGTTGAGAGGTTTTGTCAATTATGCTGAAATTGATATGTCTGGACTCGAGGGTGCGATTTATGTATGAATAGAACTGTTTATTATTAGTTAATAGATTGTGTTCGTAAGTTCTTCTAGCTGACACTATGCATATTTTAGTTTTATTATTTTGTTGTTGATATTTTTCATAATTTTCTTTAGTTTTACTATTTTTATATTTGTGCCAAAGATCTCGTTTCTTCTGGATTTCCTTAAAGACTTTCCTGGTCAGCCACGGTTTTTGGGTGTTAACATTTTGAGGTTTGATGGGTATATGTGTTTCAATTGTTGTAGTTATTTCTTCATAAATGTCTTCTATATTAATTGTGTTTGCTGATTGATGTAGTTGTTGTTGAAGTGTGTTATTGACAGCTTCATAGTCCACTTTCCAAAACTGCCTTTTATAGACCTTGTGAGTTGGTTGGGCGATTACATGGAGCTGAGTTTTGGCTGTGAAAACTATGTGGTCACTTTTCCCTAATGGTGCATGTTGTTGTATATCATAGATAAGCTTTTTCTCATTTATTACAAGTAGGTCTAAAAGCGATATTTGCTCATTTCGTATTCTAGTTGGAAACTTGATATGTTGCTATCCTCTATGATTTTTGTAGCTTTCCAAGAAGTCATATCTACATTGGTTATGTGGATGAATCTCCAGTCTATCCCAGATAATTTCTGGGTAGTTGAAGTCACCCATGATAAAGGCAGGCGCTTGCAACATCAGGGCCCTCTCAGCAGCCTGTTTTAGCCTTAGATTTTGTTCCTCAGTTGTTTTTTGCTTTGGTCTGTAAACGCATGCTATCAAGGATTTGACTTCAAGCCATAGGGATTCAACTGCACCAGTTGTTTGAAATTGTTGACTTGTCACTACATGCACCTTATGCCTCGCACCTTGTGCCTCGCAATGTTGTTTTTGACAGAAACACAAAACACCCCCTCCATCTGTTTCTCGGTCTTTACGTAGAGTAGCGTATTCTGGTATGTGTGTTCAGTCAACCATGTTTCTGTGATTAATGTTATGGTAGGATTAGTATTTTGTATACTGACTTTTAGTTCGTCAAGTTTATTTATCATGGAACATAGATTACTATACCAGAAGGAGACCTTGATAAGTGACATATTTAGTTTTTTGAGCTTTTATTTTCATCATTCCGTGAGAAAACTATTTTTGGAACATTATTAATGTACTTGACACGAATGTTGGCCTCTCCTCTTTGTTTTCGTTCTTCCAGTTCTTTAAGGACAGTTTTTAGGTATGCCCTTTGAAGGGGAATTTGATTTGCTTTAAAGTAAATATTTTCTTCATTAATTTTGTTCTTATTTCGCAGTATTTCTCTAGCTACAGTTGGTGATAAGGTAATAATTCTTATTGGTCTGACCTTATCCTGTGCAGGTGCTCCAAGCCAGTAGACTTTAATATCATCCTTTTGAATATCTCCTTTCACTCTTTTAACCATCTTCACTGCCTTACTCAGATGTAGTTCGTGAACATTTTCATGTTGCTCGGAATTATTCTCCTTTATTCCAAAAAGTAGGATATTTGAGGCACGTCTTTCTTGTCCAGCCATTTCGCATAGGGTTGGTTCAACTGTCAGACTGGTTTTACTTGGGGTATGTGCCCTCGATACAGCCGTTGTACTTTCTTGTGTTGTTATGACCACATTCAGTGTTGGAGCATTATTTTCAACCTTTTGTTTCAGTTCTAGCGTTTCTCCTTCTAAGTTAGTGATTATATCGTTAATTTTTGGCAGGTCTTTGACATTAGTGTTGAATAGACCCATACACTCTGTGCAAAAGTATTTTAAACAGTTTCGAGGCTACATAGCACTCTTATCTCATTTGAGGTAAGATAGTTACAGTTGCTGCAGAAAACGCTCCTGCACATATCACACGCACAGCCAAACAGTTCCTTAATTTCCCTTGATTTTGTTGTACCTATAAAATAACAGTCCTCTTTGCACTTTGAACATTTCAACTTGGTCATTGTGTTCTTATGCTTATGTTTTTAGGATTTTTGAGGGGTAGAATTTCAATAATTTATGTTTGGTACGATTTTAACAAGCTTTAAGGTTTTTTTCTGCACATTACAGTAACAACTCTTCAAAAATTTCCTTTAAGTTAGAATGACTAAATATTTCATCTTTCATCACTGTGCCAAAAAAAATTGTACAGAGACAGAAAGTGCAAAAAAAATAAAATTATGACTTCGCCAAATTAAAAATTTGAATGTTTTTCAATTAGGGAAATATAAAAGGTAAATATGCAAGAAAGAGAGCTTTTTGAAGTTTTTTCATATTATGTATTGTTTTTTTCCTAAATCAAACTTACAGAAAAGGTGTAAAGTGTAAATTTTACATTTTCAGTAACTTTTTGTAGAAGGAAAATATACGTTACTGGTAAAAAATTTGTAAAAATCAGTGAATCACAAATATTCTTAAAAATCAATATAGATTAACCGCGTCTGATCAACCTTTAACATACAAAGGGTGCCAGTATCTGGTCCGCCAGTAAGCAGAGCTCGACTAACTCATACAAGGTGCAAGTATCGGGTCCGTCAGTAAGCAGAGCCCGTATACACACATGGGGTGGATGCAAGTATCTGGTTCGCCAGTAAGCAGAGTCCTTTTTCGGACAGGTACCTGTTCCAGCAGTAAGCCGAGTCCTTCCACCTACTTAATGCACACAAGGGCAGTTCCCTACACACGTTAGATTAAATTGTCACTATTATCATACATAATTCTTGGGTATTTCTTAAACCGCTCTCATGTCACAATATTGAAGAATCATTCTTCCCGTAGGTTTTATTATCGAATAATAAAAACAATCACTTACGTGCTTCAAGCCCAATCACAAAACCCCGGAGCATTGGCCGTATAAATCTCAAACGATAATGTGAATTGGGCCATCTACGGGCTACACCCGTATGACAAGGCAATTTTGTATTTAAACTCAATAGATGTACTTAATGTTTTAAATCCCAGTATTTTCCTCTGAAGTGAGATGCACTCCTACTCTATAATCCTAAGCCAGCAAGAGCTCTATAGCCGTCCCCAAGATCCTGACCCAAGGGTAAAGCCGCTAAAGGTAACTCAAAGCGTCCCTTAAAATACGACGTGACAATATACAGGGTGTTCTAACATTTTCGACTTGTTTTTTTTTTTTTTTTTTTGAAGAATTTTAGGTTGAGTTAGGGATACTACCTGATACTAAGGTGACTGATATTTTCGAAACGCACTGTGTAAGGAACTTTATTATTCTCTCTTGAAAATCGCGAAAAACAAACAAGGCAGTTAATACCAGACTATATAATTCGACTTGTTTTGAATTTCGATTCCGGTGTTAATGTGGGAAAATTATTAAGTATAATTTTAATTATTAATCATTATTGCAAATTATTTAAACCTTGAATTTACCCAAGCCAGTCTGTAGACAATGTTTTCGTTATCGACGAAATGTCGATATGGTATGAGAATCTATTTACTAAAAGAATACTAGAATATGTACGCTTCCTTATAAGAGTACAATTAATTAATTATACAGGGTGGAATATAGGTACTTAAAATAAAACAATTATTATTGCATAACTCAAACTCAGAAGCTATTAACCGAAACTCAGAACTATTTATTCCGTCAAATCGATTTCTTTGACATCGGATCTTTCAGCTATATTCGTTGTGTCATAACGTCATCCCCATTCAAACTATCACGTCATACCAATTCGAGCTGTCGCAACAGTAATATATTTTGAATGGAACATAGCAGAGATTTTCACGTCAAACGGTTTTGACAACTTGTAATATACGTTTTGTTTTTAATCTGGATATATCTCCAGAGCAAATCTCGAGGAAAAACCGAAAAATAAACGTTTCTGTTTCATTACAGATACGAAAAGCTGTTACGAAGGTCCAAAACCGAAGATTTGACGGAGGTTTCCGGCATAGGTTGTTTGTATCAAAGCGGAGTCGACAGATTAGGTCGGCCGGTGGTCGTTTTCGTGGGAAAATGGTTCCCATTTAACAAAATAAACCTGGACAAGGTACGTATAGTGCAGGATGGATTTTTGGCGCCCGAGGTGCAATTATTAATTTTAAATAAAAATCCAAAAATGTATCCCTATATATTCATATCTATAATAAAAGCAGCAAATTAAAAGATATTGTAATGTAGCAGGAATCGCTCAAAATAATGTTGAAATAATTTAGATAAAATCTTGTTAGCACACACTGTTTTATGATGATACAACTTTTGCAACCAGTGGTTTAGAAAACAATTATAGGATATATGTCCGCCACTGGGTAATTTTAGAAATGACGGTGGTATATTAGCTCTTTCGACGTAATATATAATAATTAAATCCACAAAGTTTCATAATATTTTCAATTTTTTTATTTATTAATATTAACTTATTAGATACTCAAAAATCTATCTGGCTATGCATGTGCGCCTATCCTAGCCTGAACTGACAATCTGATCGGCTGTGTAAATATGCTGGACTTTTTACTCCTAACCAAATGGGTCTTTGTTCTTTTGCAGGCAATGTTGTACTTAATCTACCTCCTAGATCCGATAGTCAGGGGCGATTACGTCATCGCCTATTTCCACACCCTCACCTCGAACAGCAACTACCCCTCGTTCTCCTGGCTGAGGGAGGTCTACAACGTGTTGCCCTACAAGTACAAGAAGAACCTGAAGGCATTTTACGTGGTTCACCCTACATTCTGGACAAAGGTAACGTACGCTCTGTAAATCTTCAATCTATTTGTCGTTTTAAACTTTGTTTTTTTTTTAATTTGTTTGGTGAACCTTAGAAATACAAGCAAGTATATGATATATTATTGTATGATACTTTTATGTCCAATTTTGAAAACGGGCATTTACATATGTATAGGTTGATTCAAAATGAAGTTAAAAGCAATATTCTTACTGACATTTTTTTAAAATAAAATAAAAATGGATTTCGAATGTGCCACCGAAAAAACATTCTAGACGAAATAAGGCACATATATTGTTTTTTTTCTAAATAAGACACCCTATATATTTTTGAATATCGTTTTAGCGAATTTCCTGATTTACAGAGAGAGTCTCGTATATTAAGTATATTTTTGTTTGGTTATTCATTTACAACATTTAACAGACGCATGTTCAGTCTACTGGGAAATATTTACGACAATATAGCCGGAACATACATTTTTCTTGAAATAATTAAATGAAATTTATATGTATAGTCACAAATTAAGTATAGTACTAATTGTTCGAATGATTATCTTATGAATCATTTAAGTTAATTCGCTAACCATTATCAAGACTCGCGAACATAATCATACCTAAATTTGATTCACATTTGAAAATAATAATTAAATGTGTTTATAAACTGCGTTCCATGGAACCAACAATAAGTACCACGATACGAAAAAGGATTTTTGATATATAAATATCAATTATTTATCATTTTATTACATAAACACAAGTCAAATGTAAACATTGAGGCAATTAAAATAAAGGGGAATTTTAGTAAGAGAACCCTATTATATAATCAGGGTGTTCATATTTACAATTCCCAGAAGTACGTTTTAGTTTGCCTTTTTATACTAGCAGAAACAACTAAATTAAATGTATTAAGGACAACTGGGCCTTTTCTGGCTAAAACACTGTTCCAGTCTGCTTGGTCAGACAACAATACAAACTTGGTAAAAATGTTTCCAGTATAAATACAAATGTTAAAACACGTCGCTATCAATATACAGATTGAGCTCGATTTTATAACATAGCATTAAAAAACAATATTAAAGTATTTACCTTCAAATTCAACTTGAAATGTTTAAAATATTTTTAAAGAAATGAAACAGTTATTGTTTTGTTTTTGAGAAACTGGTGTTTGATCAGACACGGGAGAAAAAATTGCATTTATAACTGTTTTCTGGAAACTAGAGCATATTGTGCTCTTTTATCACTCTTAATTATTCTTCTACGATTTTTAAACTATTCCATTAAATGTGTCTGTGTGGGTTTTAAAGTAAATAAAAATACCGATTAAAAGATAAAATACGGTATTTTGCTCACCTACCGATTTCATTGATATTGTTTCCAGCATCAGAAAAATCAAGTTTTCCAACAAAAATTAGTACAAATTTGGATTTTCTTTATTAAGTGTCGAGGAATTCTGAAATTACCTCAAAATGTATTCATATTTATTAAATTACATTTTTAATGGCGGGTTATTTTTGAGTCTTCTTATCTTGTGCATACTCGTCGTTTCACTTCATCCCCCAGTCATCTTGGCGTTCATCACAATACCTGTTTTCCATTATTCAAAAAACTTGTTAAAATAATTTTTAGGGTTTTATTAATTTAAAAAAAACTTGCTTATAGACAAAATTGTCCAAGCTTTCTAATGATGTTACGAAAGGTGTCTCCTAATGTGGCAATTTGTAATAATATCGATCTCCTTCAGAAATAATAAAATCCATTATATTTAAAGTGGTTTACGTCTTTAATATCGACCATAGATTTTTGTTACTATCTGCAATTTTTATTAATCCTTCTTTATATCGTGATCTGAATCCGTTTGGTTCAAGCCAACCCTAAAATATGTTGAACTTCACTTGAATATTTTAAGCCGCTTGGAAGTCCATTCCAAGTGTTTATGTCGTCATTTTCAGTCTAGTTTTCAAGCCACTTGATTTCAAGCTGGCTTGAACTTACCGTAATAAACGTAGTAGTGAGTGAAGGATGTTTATTTCATAAATTATGAATGTAGCCTGAATATGGCGAACTGTGTTTCTGACACGTGCTCTTCACATATTTTGTAGATCCTTCTGTGTATGATTTTTAAAAATGCCTTTAATAGATGACTCATGAGACTAATCGTTCTAAAATCTTCGCATTTCTTTGCTCCTGGTTTCTTTGGTAATGTTATGAATTCTGACTTTAGCCATTCCTGTGGAATGTTCCCTGTTTGATGAATGCGGTTAAATATGCGTGTTATCTGTTTTACGCCTTCATCGTCAAGAAGCTTCATGAATTTTGCGTGGAAGTTATCAGGGCCAGGGGCTTTTTCTTCTTTCACTTGTCTGATTACAGCTCGGACTTCGTCAACAGTCATGGGAGGGCCTGATTTAATTGTCATCGGTAGGAGTTGTGGGCGAGTGTCCTTAAAGAGTTGTTTAATGTAGTTTTTCCAGACATCTATCTTTTCTTGTTTCTCTATAATAACTTTATTTAAGTTGTTTACTATTCCGTTTGCCTAAAGATGCCCGCTCCTTCTTTAACTCTCTTGTGTACATTAAATCTATCGTGCTTTTCTTGCAAGGCTTCTATTTCTTTGCAGCCTTCTTGTAGCTTTGTGTTCTTAGCTTCCTTTATCTTTTTTTGTATCATTTTATGTACTTGTAAGTATACAGCCCTACTTTTATTTTTCAACAGCCTTCTTTGTTCCATCAACTGTATAATTTCGTCCGTCATCTACGATTTTCTTTTGACGTTTTTGTCTGATTTTAGATATTTCTCACCAGTGATTTCTACAATGTCATTCAGTCTCCTAATCTCCAGGTCTATTTCGTCATTGATCTCACTTACTTGCATTTGCTCTGTCAGTTCTTGTCTCACTCGAGATTGTATATCTGGATTTTTCAGTTTTCTTATATCATATTTCTTGTTAGTTGTCTTTTTCTTGATCTTTTTCATTTTCATCCTTATTGCGCCCACTAATGGATTGTGGTCAGACATTATGTCCGCACCCGGGTAAGTTTTGTCAGAAACAAAGGAATTTCGGTATCCCTTGTTCACTAAGATATTTTTTCCCTAGGCCTGTCCGACATACGTCCCCATATAGCACTGCAGCCTGTACAGGCTTATTGTGCTGAGCCTGTGTAGTTTTATGATAGACACTCCAGTATTTTTGTGTCCACTACGAGGCCGTACAGGTCTTTCACTGACTGTTTGATTCGGATCTCTGGGTCTATATTTGGTTGCCCAAAGATGCTAAGTCTCCTGCGGTCCAGTGCCTCGCAGTTGATCAGGATGTGTCTGGCTGTTTCCGGTTCCTTATTGCATAGTCTGCAGTTAAGATCTCCGATATACAGACCCATCCTGTTCAGGTGTACCTTTAGGGGTGCATGGCCGGTCAAAAGACCGGTTATGATTCGCAACCGATCTCTGCTTATGAATAGCAGTTTTTCGGCCCTTTTTTACATGGTAGGCCAATAAATTCCTTTCCATGGTTTTGCCTGGGGATTTCTGTCCAGTAACGTCGATATTCTTTTCGAACCCAATCTTTGATGTATCATATTTTTTGGTATTCCCAGAGCCGGTTCTGGGCCGATTAGTTTTGTTTCTGATCCTCTCCTGGCGAGTTCATCAGCTTTTTCATTGCCTTCGATCCCTCTGTGTCTTGGCACCCAGATTAGTCTTACCGTATTCCGGTCTGCCAGGGTTTGTAGTTTTTCAAGACATTCCCACACCAGTCTTGTGACACTTCTTGGTTCAGTAGTGCTCTTAGTGCCGCTTGACTGTGCGACAATATTAGGATCCGCCGATTGTTTGTGGCCTTCCTATTATTCTCTATGGCGCACTGAAGTATGGCGTATACCTCTGCTTGAAAAACAAAAGCATACATACCCAGTGCATAGTATTTGCTCTGACTTTGACTAGCAGAATAGACTTTTGATCCAGTACCAGCTGCAGTTTTTGACCCGTCTGTAAACCAGGTTTGGCCCTGCCTTCGGATAGCTGTTGGTCCATTTTCCCATTCGGTCCTACTTGGAAAGTTCACCTCGAATGATCTATTAAAACAGTATCGCTTTTGCATATGGTCCGTATTCACGTTTAAAACATCTCCCCCACAAGATCAGCGATTGCCATGTGTTCCGTCCTTCTAGTAACGGTGATTGTTTGCTGCAGTCTATGTACCCCCAGCCTGGCCTCCCCCCTTATCACAAAGTGTAGAGGCGGGTGTTCCAGGAGGGTCTCCATGGCCGCAGTTCGAGTGGTCCGCATTGCCCCTATCATTTCTAGACAGGCAAGTCTTTGTACCTTACTAAGTTGTGAAATCGCGCTTATCTGTTGTGTCTTGGGCCACCACACCAGAGAGGCGTATGTTAGGATAGGTTTTACCACCATTTTGTATGTCCAATACATCATATCTGGTCTTAATCCCCATTGTTTCCCGTGTAAGCGTCTGGTAATCATGAGTGATGCCGCTTTTTTGGTGATATTTTCCAGATGTCGGTTCCAGGTAAGTCTCGAGTCCAATGTTACCCCTAGATACTTAACCTCGTTCGAGATCAGTATGTTTTGTCCTCTCAGGCTGAGTGGTCCTAGATCCCCTACCTTGTGCCTTCGAGTGAAAGCTACGATGTTAGATTTGTTGGGACTAATATTTAAACCCTCCTGATCTACCCATCTTGTAGTCCGGTTCAGAGCATTTTGCATCTGCTCTCTAACCGTTGAGTTAAATTTGCCTCGGGTGATGATGACTATGTCATCAGCATATCCGAGTACACAGTGTCCTCCATCCGTGAGCGCCCTGGGTAGGCCGTCCGTCACCAGGCTCCACAGGAGCGGAGATAACACCCCGCCCTGCGGACACACTCGATCCACCCGTGCCCCCAGCGCGCTCCCAGCGGACAGTTGCTTCTACCAACCTTCCTCTCAGCATGGAGTTGATCCACCGACAACAAGTGCCCTCAACTCCTCTTTGCCCGAGGGATCTGGTTATTGAGTCGAAGGAGGTGTTGTCAAACGCCCCCTCCACATCCAGGAAGGCGGCGGCCAGTATCACCTCGCTGTTTTCCAGTGTATGCTCCACCCTCTTGACCAGCTGGTGGGGTGCTGTTTCTGTTGACTTACCTGTCTGGTAGGTATACTGGTCGGGGTGCAGTGGGCTGTTTACCAATACACCGTCTCTAATATGCCTGTCCACAAGTTTTTCAAGTGTCTTAAGTTCAAAGGACATAAGACTTATGGGTCTTAGGGACTTTGCCGTATCCTGTCCTATTTTCCCAGGTTTCGGTATAAACGTTACCCTAATGTGTCTCCAGGTTTTTAGTATATATCCAAAAGCTAGGCTGCTTCTTAGAATGCTGCAGAGTATCCTGTACATTAGTTCAGTTCCTTTCTGTAACATTATAGGGTAAAATTCCGTCCATTCCCGGGGATTTGTATGGTTCGAATGTGTTTATTGCCCATTCGATTTTCTGATAGTTAATCACTTCCTTCGAAGTCTGCCAGTCTTCCTTGGACGCCCTTCGAGGTTCTGGCTCAGTCCACCCCCCTTGAGCATGATCTACTATCTGTGAGCCGGGAAAGTGAACCCTTAGGAGTTCCCTAGCCGTTTCCTTTCCCGTACTGGTATATTCGCCAATATCATTCTTTAGCGAATTTATTGGGGTTTGGGGGTCTCTTGAGAGAATTCTTTGAAGTCTAGCACATTCTTGAGTGCTCTCTATCTCCTCACAGTACTTCCTCCACGACCTTCTCTTGGCTCCCCTCAGCTCTTTGTTGAACCTGGTCAGTGTAGTTCTATATACCTCCCACTGATAATTTCTTTTTGCTTTGTTAAAGTATTTTCTAACCTGCCTTCTTAACTTCGCAAGTTCCTCACTCCACCAGGGCACTTTCCTGGTGGATTTCCTTGTTGTAAGAGGGCAGTTATCTTGGAAGTCCCGTGTTCCTTATCGTATTCCTAAGATATAGTCTATTTGATTTCTAACCACATGGTTGTCGGAATCACTTGGTGCTTTCCACGTGTAAAGCCTTCTTGGCGGTAGTTTATAGAATGTGTTAAGTATTATCAGTTGTTCTTCAGTTGTAAATATATTCAATCGATCTCCACGTTCATTTCTCTCTCCTAATCCATAAGGTCCGATATAATCTCCTGTTCGTCCTTGACCAATCATCGCGTTGAAATCGCCCATTATTATTGTCATGTGATGCTTTGGAAATCTTTTATATGTATTCAACAGTTCCTCATAGAAGTTTTCTGTTTCTTCATCGCTTTTATCTGCTGTAGGAGCATAGATCTGAATGATATTGGTTGGTGCGGGACTTGTATTAATCTGCAATAATGCTACTCTTTCCGATATGGGTGTGAAATTGGAGACATAGCTTTGTATTGACTTTTCAATAATAAATCCTACTCGACACTGGTGTTCTTTGGTGGCTGCCCCTGAATAGTAGATTTGATATTCGTCCATGAAACATTGTCCTGTTCCTGGCCACCTCATTTCACTTATGACCGTGACTTTTATTGTCATCCTTTTCAGTTCCTGAATTGCGTTTTGTGCTCTTCCTGCCTTGTATAATGTTCTCACGTTCCATGTACATATCTTTGTGACTGACCCAGAGATTCTTAGCAGCCTCTGACCATTGGTCTGTCGGGGACTGAGGCCCATATTTTGTTTGTGCTCAGCCATGAATGATTGTACTAGGAATAAAATACATGGTAGTTTTCCGTTGCCTTCTATGCGCTGTAACATTGCCGTTTTTGATAATATTTTATCCACGCCTCTGCTGTCTGATTTTACAGCCATGCCAATCGTCATGATTTCTGCCTGTAGTCAGTTTTGGACAACCAGCTGCCGTTGTCCAATTGCTAGTTTTGGTAAGCCCCAAGTATTTTTCCTCGGGACCATCCATATCTGGAAGGAGTTCCCCTATCCGCCACCTGGGGAGGCTCCCGATGGAGGCCTAGCAACCCCCACTGAATAATGAATCGAAATTCGAATATGGACATGTACCTATTACCTATAGTATACAAGAATGTGCAAATGAAATGAAAAATTAATCTGATACGTATAGAAATCAGCATATATAAAAATCAGAAAGAAAAACATCTAATACTGGAATAATAAAATAACATACTAATAATTATTGCAAGTTGAAAAAATTCGCCGAGAAAAATGTTAATATTATTTTGAGATGTCTAGTTATTGCATTGTTCTTTTTAGATCAAAGGCGACTATAATGACCTGATTTAATTTTTTGCCTTCCTTGTTAACTTGAGGGATACTATACTTACCTGCAATAAAATGTCATTATTTTTTATTAAGGTGTTCATTGTGTCATTTCCACTATTTACAATTAAGTATCATTCTACTTTACTTTCAGATGATGACATGGTGGTTTACGACATTCATGGCGCCAGCTATCAAACAAAAGGTTCACAGTTTGCCGGGTGTCGAGTACCTTTACTCGGTCATGTCGCCTGACCAGCTGGAAATTCCCGCTTTTATCACGGAATACGATATGACGGTAAGTGTGTAAAGTAATTATTTTGGTTAATTTATATTTACCCAAAGGGGCTAGTTTGAATTAATAGCTGTCGTAAAACCCGAAAATGCCCTTCCTTGATGCGGCGAATTCAAAATAAATAGATTCTGTTGGATTTCCTTAAGGAATTGCAGGTTTTGAAACCATACTTTATGAGAGTAATGTATACTATTTTTCCTAGGACCATCTATAAAAATGACAAAAGATCCTTAAGAAAATGATTAATATCACACGCGTGTTAAAATCCGCTTTTCATTAGGTGTGTTGACAAGTATTTTTTGCGTCATCCTCATATGTCGAGTCAAAATGTCAAAGGAAATATGCTGTCATTACTTTTCAACGCACAACAACTTTGCGTTTAATTTCGCACCGCGCCCGTCACCTAAGAATGGAGCGCTCTACACCGCTGTGTATCTGAGCGTTTGTTAATTTGTGTTAGCTTTAACCGACGTCGTTCTGTAATTCAATTGAATCAACTGCTCGAGTTTCATAAATCTGCTATTTGTGTCGATGCGTACAGGTCGATTTATACTGACATAACCTAAAAATTTAGCTGCTACTAAAAACTGTTATGAAGAGATTCGGAATATTTTGACAATTGTATGTAATTACGAAACCATTATTAATTATAATTACTTATTTAAATATGAGTATCGAAAAGCACCATTTTCATACATACATACTTTTCGAAGGACCGCGTTCATTTATTCGTTTATTAATATTTTCTGCATTGAAACTCTCAAGGTGAGTTTAGCCAAGCAGAAACAGAAAGCATACAGTACATATAATAGAAACAATAAAACTGAGGCAGAATACCACAAATACAAAGAAGTACGAAACCCAGTAAATCAAGCAATCAAAGAACTTAAAGAGCGATACTGGGAAAATTTCTCTAACGAAATACAGCACGATCTATATGGAGGTCAGAAGAAGATCTGGAAAATACTCAGAAACAGAAAGAAAGCAATAACAGAGGACGTCCAAGTGACTACCATCAGCCACGATCACTGGATACAATAATTTAAAGAAATCTATAAGACCAAGCAGAAGCAGAAACTGAAGAAGCAGAATAAATAACACAGGCACCCACCGGCACAACCGATGAACAATCAATTACAACATATGATATCCTCAAGACAGTGAAATATCTAAAAAATCGAAAAGCACCAGGCATTGATAATATCAGCAATGAAATGATCAAAAATGGGGGAAATACCATCATCAAAGAAATAATGCAGCTCTTTCGAATAATCCTCCAAGAAGAATGGAGGACCAGCATAACAGTACCAATTTTTAAGAAAGGTGCAAAAAAAGAACCCAAGAACTACCGTGGCATCAGGGCAAAATTTTCACAAAAATATTAGCCAAGAAAATCGAAGCTGCCGTGGGAAGCTGTGAGGAACAGCAGGGATTCCGCAAAAATAGATCAACAATAGACGCTATCTTCATAGTACGATAACTAGCGGAGAAAGGAATTGAATTTGACAAAATGTATGGTGGACTTCAAACAAGCATTTGACCGAATACAATTGAACGACATTACAAATATTCTACGGCAACATCGAGTGGATGACAGATACATTAACGTAATAAAAGACTTAAACAAAAACAATAGCACACACATTAAAGCAGACCAAACGCTAACAGAAAAAAATTGACATCAAGGTTGGAATTAGACAGGGGAACAGCTTAAGTCCAACCCTCTTTAACATCATGATGAACGAAATAATCAAAGAGGTCAAAAACACAGGAACATGATACAAAATGACTAACAATTGCCTCAAGATAATATGTTATGCAGATGATGCCACACTAATATCAGAGAACGAAGACGACCTACAAAGATTACTAATTACACTCAATAAAACCGCCAAAAAATTCAACATGATCTTATCAACAGACAAAAGTAAATCAATGGTTATATCCAAAGAGCCTATCAGGTGCAAACTTATGGTGGACAATAAAACGATAGAACAGGTCATGAAATAAATAGTGTCGCAAATATCGAGCAGCAGAAACCTGATTGAGGAAGTAAGTGCGAACTGAATCAAAGCATCATTAATTTCCGGTAGCCTAAGAGACCTAATATGGAAAAACAAATATATGACGGCAGAATGCAAGATAAGGATATATAAAACCTCTGTAAGACCCATCCTAACATACGCTGCCGAGACCCGAGCCGAAACAACAAAATCTAAGAAACTCTTGAGAAGCACCGAAATGAAAAAGCTGAGAGCAATAAAAGGCGTAACACTACGGGATCAAATAAGAGATGAATTGCAGACAGAAAATGTTGTCAGATGGGTTAGATCCCGAAGAAGGTACTGGAGAGACCATGTAGACAGGATGGACCAGGATAGAATTGCCAAGTGGGCAAAAGACGAAAGGTCACAAAGCAGAAGACCCCCAGGCCGCCCGCCCAAGAGATGGCAGGAGTCCTGGACGTCCGAATCGCAAGAGAGGTAGACAGCAGTACAATACAGGACAAGTCCTAAATCAAGAAGAAGAAGAAGGTGAAAATCAAATTGTTAATAAAATCAGTAGAAACCCAGAGCTGTTTGACTCAACTACTGCCTTTGAAACCCTTCAAAGGCTAATTATTGTACATGTCTAGAAAATGCCCTACTACAGTCTACAGTAAATTAATCTATCAAGGACTGCCTAGACATTTTGGTCCTTCGAGCAAGCAAGGCGGTATACAGGGTACCGTCGAGAAGTAACCAGCCAAAGAAACTACAGCGGAACGCCACCGAGATGCCAATAATCTATCAAGCAAATACACGGGGAATTCAGAGAAAACTGCCACCGGTCCAAACGAAGAAACTGCAGCGGAACTCCACCGAGATCCCAATAATCTATCAAGCAAGTACACGGGGCATTCAGAGAAAACTGCCACCGGTCCAAACAAAGAAACTGCAGCGGAACTCCACCGAGATCCCAATAATCTATCAAGCAAGTACACGGGGCATTCAGAGAAAACTTCCACCGGTCCAAACAAAGAAACTGCAGCAGAACTCCACCGAGATCCCAATAATCTATCAAGCAAATACACGGGGAATTCAGAGAAAACTGCCACCGGTCCAAACAAAGAAACTGCAGCGGAACTCCACTGAGATCCCAACAATCCGAAGGTCGATGTCTGTCATGCAGAAAATTTCACCACACATTGCTCTATTTTGAATGACCTCATCAAGAACAGATTCGCTCTAAAATAAATGATCAAGCTCAGCAACCAGCCCAACGACCAACGTTCAGAAATTCGGCCAGAAATCAACATCGACAAAATACAGCTGACCACAGCCGTCAAAGAGACGATTTAGTAGTACTAGCAACAGCAATGGTTCGAGTGCCAGATGCATACGGCACTGATCAGCATCTACGCATCTTGGTGAATACGGGATCACAATGTACCTTTATCACAGAGCAAGTAGCCACATTATTAGTCATACCCAGGCAAAAGATTCAAGCTGAAATAACGGCAGTCGGAGCAGGAGAACCTCAAAATGCAAAATGGGAGATAGAGGCAGTTGTCAAACTTTGGTTCACAAGCAATTTTGCATTACAGGTCCCATGCTTAGTCTTACCAAAGCTAACACAATCATTCCCGACGAGGCCATTTCAAATGAAAACTGAACAATGGAAAAACGAAATTCTGGCCGATCCGACGTTCTCCCGGCCTGGTTCTATTGACATGATCCTAGGAGCTGAGGAGTATGGAGAGATCATACTAGAAGGAATCAAGACGACAGAAGATGTCATTCTTGGGCAAAACACAGAGCTAGGATGGATCTTGTCTGGGGCGATAAACAACACTAGCCGGAACAAATTTGAGATACACGGATTAGCAAGTCTTATAGAAGAAGTTCAGCAACTCACGAAATTCTGGAAAATTGAAGAAATGTCAGAACAAAGGCAGCTTACAGAAGCAGAGCAATTTTGTGAAGAACATTATTAGGGCAAGACAGTTAGAAATGCTGATGGCACCTACACCGTCAGAATACCATTCAATGAACTGGAAGGCAAACTGGGAATATCAAAAAATCGAGCAACAGCTAGATTAATTCAGCTAGAAAAACGATTCATTAGGAAAGAGAATTTAAGCCAAGAATACAAACAATGCATGCAAGAATATTAGACCTTGGGACATATGGAAGAAGTTCAAAGTCATGACAAAATAGCAAAATACTATATTCCCCATCAGCCAGTCATAAAGGAATCAAATACAACAACAAAATTAAGGATGGTGTTTGACGCATCATCAAAAACGTCAAATGGACCAAGTCTAAATGAAACTATGTACACTGGACCTAGACTTCAGCCAGAACTATCAGACATTCTACTGCGATGTAGATTTCACAAAATAGCAATAGCAACAGACGTAGAGAAAATGTACCGCCAGATAAAAATTTATCATGAAGACCAACAATATCAAAGATTTTTATGGAGAACTGATCCGGCTCGTCCAATAGAATAATATACCCTAAAAACAGTCACGTATGGAACAACATCTGCTCCATACCTAGCAATAAAAACGATTCAGCGGCTAGCCGAAGATCAAAAGACTAGATACCCAAAAGCAGCTGCAGTGACAATGCAAGACTTTTACGTCGATGATCTCTTATCAGGCGCAGACACAATTAGAGAGACGGAAAATCTCAAAACAGAATTAATTAACATGTTCAAATCAGGAGGTTTTACATTACGAAAATGGACAAGTAGTAACAACAGTGAAATAATGAAATCAATTGAAACTAGCCTAAAAAATCAAGAAGACCTCGAGATAACGGAAGACAACATCCGAAAATCACTTGGGATACACTGGGCACCACATAATGACACGTTTAGGTTCAATGCAAGTGTTTCCACAACCACCAAAGTAACCAAAAGGACAATCCTGTCAGAAGTATCAAAGCTATTTGATCCCCTGGGGTGGCTCGCTCCAGTAGTAATAAAGTCGAAGTTCCGGAAAAAATCCAATCAAAATGGAAAGCATTTGAAAAAGACTTGAAAAATGTAGAAAACATTTCAATACCAACGTTGGGCAAAGCAAACCTCAAGCAGTAATGTATAGCTACATGGATTCTGTGACGCATCTGAGAAGGCATATGGAGCAGTAATCTATATAAAAGTACCAATAGGTAACAATCAAGGTTTCCAGATAACGCTGCTAATGGCCAAGTCAAAAGTAGCACCAATAAAAATGAAAGCAACATTACCGAGACTAGAACTATGTTCAGCATTATTATTAGCTAAAATAATGAAACAAACACTAGAAGCATTGCCGTGCAGCCAGACGACTGTTTATGCTTGGACAGATTCCATGATTGCACTGTCATGGATAAGAGGTGACCCTACAAAATGAAAAACATTTGTGGCAAATAAAGTTGTCCAAATTAACAGTCTCATTCCTAAAGGGAAATGGGACCATATCAGAGGTGAAGAAAACCCAGCTGACGCCATATCTAGAGGAATGGAACGCTCATAGTTAGCAAACCATACATTGTCGTGGCAAGGCCCAGAATGGCTTAAGATAA
>MU185444.1:68878-112959 GCA_016904865.1 Pissodes strobi | reverse complement strand
CCTTACGGTTGTGCTTTGTCAGACAAAAATACCATAATATTCCAAACTTTTAAAAATGGCTTAGATATTTTCCAAAATTAAAAAACTCGAAGGCAGAAATTCCGTCTTGTTTTGATGGTATGATTCAAACCATCAATGCAATACATGCCTTATTTGAATCGGAGAAATCCAAAAAAAAAATCGTTTTTTCTTTTAACTAACAGATTAAATCAGGACTTCCTGGAAAATTTCTTCTTAGGCAACATGGTGGATGGAGTATAAATCCCAGTGTAGATATGTTTCGAAAATGCTATTCGATCCAGTTTGTAACCAGCTTTCTAAAAGCTCGCAAGGCAAATTGTGAAAACGATAATGACGAGCAACTAAAAATTGAGTAACAAAAAAAACACACCAAAGCTCATCAGGCAATTATCTTCACAAATTCAGAATTCAAAATTCAAATTTAAAACTCAAAATACAATTTTATTCATGCCATAATGTACATAACAATGCGGATTGCAAAGTTTAATTTCTTAACCCAAAATTCGACAGCATTCACTGTTCTCTACTACTGGGTAGTTCTTTTACTCACTTTCCAGGGAACGCTGATGATGGCACCGGCCGAAAGGGTTCTGTTAGGCTAATTTAGAGGTCCTTTTGGATAAAAATTATGTATGGAATACAAAGAGTGTTTCATTTAGTATATTTCATACATGCACACAGCTTTCACTCTCCACTTATTAAATTTAAGGGCGCATTCCTAAAGTAATTTCATAAAAGAAAGTTCATCTAAACATGGGGTGTTAAAAAATCGGTCTTTTATAAATATTATAAATATTTTTAAAAGGACTTTTTAGAAATTGGCAGGTTTATTTTTGGTGATAAAAGTCTATTTTAGCCATAACTAGAATAAAATTATTAAATTTATTATGTCTCGGGGGCATCTTTCCAATTATTTTTGTTCGAGAAATGTACGCCACTAACTTTTTTGTAACTTTTATTAAATGAAGCAACTAAAAATACAACTTTTTTGCTGCTATAATTTTGTTCCTATCTGACCTAGCTTTCGATACCTTTTTATTATATGTTCCTGGCTCTTGAAATAAGCAAGTATTTTTTTCTTTCAAATTCCAAAAAATATTTTAAGAAAATTTGCTATCGCTTGTCTTAAATTAGTGTCTAAAAAAGCTAAAAATATCTGAGTAATGGGCCAGGGCGGAGGTATTAATAACAAAACAACACCCAGTATCTAAAAAACAATGCATTTCCAGACCCATGTTTATACGGACTTTTTTTCATGAAATAAGTTCACCAATAAGCACTTGACTAAAAAATAATCATTCTGTGTAGAAATTTATTACACCAGAAGAAGAAAATTCTTCGTTGTTTTGCAAAAGTATGAATATCACAAAGTTTCGGAAAACAACAAATATTTTTTGGCTGTAATAAATTCCTACACAAAATGGTGTAGTGATTATAAGACATCAATAGAAATGTAACCAAGGCAACCAATGTTAAGTTGCCTCGTCATTTAATAAATTAATTGGCCAAAATAAAAAAAAAACAAGCGTATCTCGAAAAACATGACAGATGTCAAAAATTTGACAAACTTGTTTTTTCTAATTAACTAGGCAATTAAACTGATGCATAAAACAAAAAGTTCCATTCACCCATAAAAATTCTCGGTCCCATTGAATTTTCGAATTTTTTGCAGTGCCTTATTCCAACTCCTGTATAATACAGTTCCTACCAAAATGAAATATTTCCGATAAAGTATCTTTGTCTCAATAAAATTTTCAACAACATAATTCAAACCGCATCTTGATATCTTTTTTCGTTCAAAACATGATGTAATAAATGTTTGAAAAAATACAATATCCTTATTATGTCCCGTAGTTTAGTACAAAATTGGAATTGATTGGAAATTGATCTTGACAAAAGTAATTCTAACAATCTTTTTTATGCATTTCATAAAATAAATTAACACAGATAAATCCCAGGACAAGCTCTTTTATTATATTAATTGTAAAATGTAATAAATTGATGGGTGTGATTTAATTTAATGTTTATTTTTTTTAGAGCAATCTTGTTTTTTTACTTCAGGGTTTTCGCTCTTATTACAATGCGCCGCTTACCTCAGGACTCATACCTATACTTTGGTTTACATATTCTGAGAATTTAACGAGTAATTTGTAATGCCTAAATAAGTAAAAAATATAAAATTTTCCTCTTGAAATGCCTTAAAAATCCAATTTGAAAAAAAACTGTATGATTTCTTAGACATGCAAGGAATAATTTATATTTCCATAATTCAGGTAAAAATATTTAATTTTTCCCTTGAAATTCGATATTATTAAAATTTTTCTTTAGTTAGGATTCAACGAAAGAATAAATGAAGATCTGATAGAGATGTTGACGACGATAAGGCAAACGTCATACATTTTCGTCTATTTAGTGATTTTTTTAATTGAATTATTAAAAATACTTACCTACATACTTACAATTCAATTTCGTGTCAACCAACTATTACATATTGATGTATATCCTACTTCATACATAAATTGTATAGATGTATTTGATATTTTCTATCGTTACATTTTCATAATAATTTACTAAATAATCCCATTTTATTTCACCTAAATTAATTTAATGGGTACCTACCTACTTACCTACGTCTTTTAAAAATCGGTTTTGTATTTAAATAATTAATGTTTCATATGTTCATAATAATTATTATATACGTAAAAGAGATATATTTTATTTTCTATTTCAAACGTTTTCGTTATAAAACCATAAACCCAACCATAGTTAGGTTTATGATGAAACGCATTAAATCATAAATATTCCCCAAACTAACATTTGTTTTAAGACAACCGGCAATAATGCATGATTTTACCGTCGAATTGCACGCCATCTCATACCGAGTAGCAAAAGTAAGCGAGCCGAAATCGAGCTTTGGACGCTCGCTTGGGCAAGCGAGATTCCAAATACAATACGTTTTTATACCGTTTAACTGGGCGTCTATTCGGAGTAGTTAGGTTTATGATATAATGCAATATAATCACAAATCTGTGATAGCTAACCCATTTCACCATCGTGTTCATGTTCCGCTAAATTAATGCAAAATGAATCACAGCTTTTTGATATTAATAATAATTAGTACTTAAAACGTGTCCAAGAAAGCTATGATTAATTTCTAATTTACATCCCGAACATAATCACTTGATTTATAACTCCTGCTTAAGGGTATTTTTTCCCCGTATTTAAAGGAAACCATGGTTTCATAAGGGGGGTGATTTTGGATCAGCCATGTAACTTCCGCCCAATATCCATTTTGTCAAACCTCTCAAAAACTCCCGAGAAAATTACAAAGAGCACAATCATTATGTATCCTTTTTTCACCAGCATAACATTTTACCTGCTAATCAGTTTGACTTTCAGACTGCCATTGGGACTGATGATGCTATTTTTACCTTCTTGGAGAGCGTGTATATATCAATAAATGCTAGAGAGGCAACGACGGCAGTGTTCTGTGATCTATCCAAGGCATTTGATTGTGTGGATCATGTGATACTGACGATTAAGCACCATAAATATTGTATTAAGGGTGCGGTCTTGGAATGGTTTGAGGCTTATTTGTCGCATCATACTTAGAAGATGTTGGTTTCTGGAGTTTCGTCAGGCGCTGGGGCCCCCTTAAATATGGGCGACCTCAGGGGTTCAGTGCCGGGACCAATTAAGACTATACGTTAACAATCTGGGCTCCATCAGGTTGCGGAGCCGGATTACTCAGTTTGCTGATATTGTGGCGTCATATGAATTCCGATTATGTTAAGCGCTTATTGTTCAAGATCTACAAGTCTGAGTAGCAGGAGTTTGTAGGGTGTTATATTTGTGCTTCAGAAGAAAGCAGGTAGGAATCTGTGTTTGGCTGGGTTGAGAGACTCTTGCAAGCCACTGTTTATTTCGGAAAATAATTCTCACCTTTTGGGGATTGAATTCAGTAAAGTCGTCACGCGTCACGCTCGGAGCCGTGACGCTTGGATATGTATGGCATGTTCTCGTATAGGTAGAGGGCTGAAATTGACTCCGTAACCTCCCCCCGTTTGGCCAGGGGAGGGGAGGAGAAGGAAAAACTTAAATAATTAATTTCGGGAGAACGGGAAGAGGTACGGGGTCGTAATTTTTATGGTAGGTGCGCCCCATAGGGGGCCACTTTAGACCATACGGGGGAGACCGGGGCTATAACACAATTTTTTTTTCTATCTCTATCTTGGAAACAGCTGGGCAGATTCACAACTGTGATAGACTTCCGTCTAAAACTGGCCATGTGACTCATCAGGTGAATGATTTTCCTTTGCCAATTCCTACTTCTTCGCTTACCAACGAACTCGCTAATATACCTTAGTCGGAAGATCTACAATTATGTTCCTCTCTGCATGAAGAATGTTGCGGACATTACGCTTTTTAAGCGCAAATTGAAAAAGCTGCTTTTACCCAGGGCATATTTCAACATTGAGCAGTTTTTTGATGATGCTTTTTGACTTTCCCTAGGTCTTAGTTCATGTTGTTGATGTATTTTTGTATGATTGTTTAGTGTCTTGTCTCTTGTATTGAATAGTCTGTAGCTTTTTAATTTCTTTTTTTTATCTAAATGCTGTTGTTTCTTATTTTAGGTGTATTTATTTTTATTATTCTTGTTATTACCTTTTTAATAAATTTCTTTCTATAGTTGTAGGATGCTTTGTACCCAAGATTTACCTAATAAAGTATATATCTATATATCTATCTATATTTCAGTATTGAAAAACGGAGACAGTTACAGCTTCCCTTGACTAAAAACTTCAAATAGCAACATTTATTATTTAAGAGACAGAAAACTAGGTTGTTCCTTTTATGTATGAAATAAAGTTGATAAACATTAGTTATACCCAAGTTCGACCTAAGTGGCTTTGTGTTAATATGTGTATTTATATGTTTGTATATCGAAAATGTTGGTTTATTACTAAATACCAATTTATTGCATAAAACATTAATTTAAGTTCTAAACTATCTAATTAAACGTATACTGATGAACAGCAGCTAGCACCTAAAACCGAAATTACTTTTTGAGGCAGATATGATATCAAAATGTAGCACAAATAAAAATAGTAACAAGGCAAATAAAATTCATGCAATTAAAAGTGGCAAACTAGACAGGGATAAAGAGGACATGTGGAAACGCATAAATTCAAGACTTATTCTGATTCAGATCAAATATGCGAGTTTTAATGAATATTAAAAGATACCAGTGACTTAAAATGAATAATCAAAAATCAGAAATCAATAGGGTTAATTACTGTAGTAAAATATAGTGGTGCAACCACTATGAATATTATCGAAGGCGTGGGGGCAAGCTTCAACATAGGAAAGGTGCTGCATGGGAGTGTCATCTTACATAGGTACCAGAGCTTATTAAACTGATAAATCAGTTCACTAAATTGAGACAATTGCTAAAATAATTAAAAAGCTAAATTAAACATTTGTATCAACGATTTAAATGAGTTCGTATAGGGTCGAAAGATGCGCACTTGTTATTGGAATGTCTGTTTTAGTCTACGACTGGTTTTGGAGTTAATTAAGTCAGCGGAAGATAAAATTAGATGATGGTAATCTGGCATACGTATCATGTGGGGTAATACAAGCATAAGACTAGATTCTAGCAATAACTATTTTGCAAATTTTAACTAATGAAGAATTAATCTTGACAGGGAAAGATTTTTGGGTATTTGATAAATCGGGTTCCTTCTCACCTGGATTAAAGTCAAAGTCAAAATATGCTTCATTGTTATAACAATAATTGTTTTTAACAATGCAAAGTAAATAAAAATAAAGAAACAAGCAGAAAGTTATGACTAATAATACATAGGTACATACAATACAAAAAATACTATTTCTAAAGACAGATACAGTTTTCATCAGTAAAATAGATAAAATCGCTATATGATAAAATTGACTAAAGAATATAAAATTTAAAAAGTAAACACCATAAATTAAAGAAAAAAATTATCATATAGTTCGAAGGCAGAACAGTCAAAATAATGTGCTCCACACATAAATGTAATTAATTAAATATTGATTAATAATCTTCTTGTTTCTGATTTAAAACCTCTCAATAAGGGTAACTCCTGTTGTGTGGGAGTTTATTGGAAATCTTGACACTATCAAAGAATATTGATCTTTTTGTTGATGTGGATGTGGGGATGGGCACATGCAAGTCATTCTGTGCTGTCTGTGAGTCTCATGTTTGGGATTTTCTAATGCAGGTTATTGTGAGAATGAACTGTTGAATAAACAAGGGCCTGCAAGAGTCACGAGGTTGTACCTGACAGATGTATCATAGAGCACGCTTCTGTATGACAAAGAGCAACTGGATGGGATAGTTGCTTGCAAGGTCCCAAAAAGGGATACCATATCGAAGCCGTGACTCTATAAGAGCAAAACATACAGACCTATCCACCTCCGACCCAAGCTCCCCATAGACCAACCAAACAGCATAGCAACCAGAAGATAATTTGCTGGTAAGATCAGATATATGAGCCTCAAACTTTAGTTCACAGTCGATAGTGATTCCAAGAAATTTGCTGCTTGCATGTTGATCATCAGCCTACCTTCAATATTGACATCCTCTAGTACTCCTTACTCCTTTAAAGGAATTGAGACTGAGAAGTCAAACCATTGTTTTATTCTCTGTAGGTCGGCTGACAGTGTTGTGAATAACGATTCACCATTTGAGCTGTGTCAGATTCGAGAATTGTAGTGGCGTCAGCAAATAAAGTAAATTTTCCCCATATCAAGATTTGCAAGATCATTGATATAGAGGAGGAAAAGTATAGGACCTAGGACTGATACCTGAGGTATCCCCCACCACACAAGTCTACACTTAGAATAGTCAGAGCCCACAAGCACACGTTGACGACGATCTTGGAGATAAGACGAGAACTATGAAAATGATATACCTCTGAAGCCATAGTGCTGAAGCTTCTGAAGCAGGATCTCGTTACTAACACAGTCAAAAGTTTTAGACAGGTCACAAAACACTGCAGCGGAAGCTCCACCACCATTGATTTGGCCCTAGACTTCATGGCGAAAGTTGTATATAGCATCAGTAGTACTTGAGTTCTCCTGAAAGCCAAACTGAATGTTGCTAAGAATGTTAGTTTGCTTCAGATATGGCATAACACGACAGTCTGAAATTTGATGGATTATCATAACTTCCATCTTTGTGAATAAGAATTACTTTGGCTGAGATGATTTTGGAGATTCTGGGCAATGTTCCAATAGGTATTTTTTAAATTTAATTACAGTGCTGCTTCTAGGACGGTTTTTGGGATCTTTATACTTCTCAATAGTTCCCTTCCACATAAAATATCTTAATCTAATCTAATATTCAGAATGTAAAGATGTCTTATGACCCATATAAATCCTACAGAACAGAGCAATAAATAATAAACAACGTATATTCATTCGATAGGTTATATCTAACATTATTGTATTTTATTACCTTAACAAAGTCAGTTAAAAATTTAAATTTTAAGCCAAATGAGGTTCTTGCTCATCAGGTAATCATCAATGGTACCATTTAAGCCTTCGAGTTAATTTTAAAATAAATATTCATGAGCATTTTACTAGGAATTCTAATAACATAAAAATTACCAAACATAAGAATCAGAATGGATCAGAGTTCAATCTGTTATCATGGGATGGGATAACAGTTTACTACTTCATATTAGATGTTTGAATCAGAATCGATTTAACACTGTAATAGGAATTTATCTTAAATAAGATGTAAACAGATGCCTTTAATGTGATTTACTAAGTATGTGTTTTAACTTACAGGAGTATACGTTAAATTTGTTTTATATGCATTTTAGCCCGGTTGTATATAATATTAGTAATCCACCAATGTTCATATAAATAGATGTGATGTAAAATAGAACAAATCTGCTATGACCAACCAAACAACTATTTTTTTCATATATGTACTTCCTGCTGCTCGTGACTAAAATAGATTTCCCCTTATTCAGTTTGCAAACACAACAAATCTATTAGGCATCACGATTTTAATGTATAGTGCTTGACAGTGAAAGACAATTCCTCTAAACAATACCTTCTAATGTAAACAATATTCATGCTTGGTTGTATATAATATTGCTATTACTAATCCACCGCTTATTATATAGACGGAATGTTAAATAAAATAAATTTGGTACGTCCAACCAAACAACTATTACCATTTTTTTCATATAATTCCTGCAGCTTATGACTAAATTAGATTTTCCCCTTATTCAGATTACAAACACAAAAATCTATTAGGCCTCACTGTATCTATAGTTCTTAGCAGTGAAAGGTAATTCCTTTATACATTGACCCCTGTTAAACAATGCCTTATAATATAAACAATATTATCAAATTTATTAAATAAATTATTATTACCATCAACTTCAAATCTTCTGGATACACAACTTTATAAACAACATTGACAGGAGTTTTATCAGGAAGTTTATCAGGAGGTTTACAGAAACTTTGTTTTAATCCTTGAACAGTAGTTTTCACCAATGTTTCAGACTCAGGATCAAACACATCTATAACTTGAATTTGTTCAATAGCAGATGACATATCTTCTAGCTCTGGTATCTGTAACAATTAAATTTGGCCATGGTATTCATTTCATCTGACGCAGAAAATTAGCTACGAGCCTGAATAAAAAATTTAGCATTCTTCGATCAAACCTGGAATATCCAAGATAATATATTATAAAACGCTGTCAGATTTTTGTAGCAAAGCAAACAAATCGATTTTTTTCAGATCTTTATGTTAGGTATGATGTATCATCAAAATGAGCAATATTGTGGCTCTCTTCCGAAAAATACAGTCTAATGTATTTGATAATATCTAATTTCTACCATTTTTCTAACTCTGTTTGATAATCCTTAAATTGCGTTATAACTATCAATTTTAAAAATTTGGTCAGGTCACTAAAAAATCTAAAAGGAACCGGGTTGAAGGGCGACAGCGACGCGTTGCGGAAGGGTGTGGCAGCAGAAAATTTTATTCTATTCAAACTTTCGAAAAATTTTAAAAATAAGACATTATTTATTGATTATACAAGCTTTTCTGCAATATTGGTTACATTATGAAGTTTGGATTTGTTTCAAATATGACCTACCTATTTATTTCGCACTTGCACACATTTATCTTCTAAACTAGAACATCAATCTAAACTAAAAGAATATTTTTATAATTTATAGATATGGTAATCATTTTATAATCTGCAGATATCATGTGGTGGAAGCTCTTTTGCTATTAGTAATAGCAGATTAACTCAAAAGCTGTGTATTTTATATTCTTTTATCCACTTTACAAACAAAATTTAAAGCCGGCCCCAGGACAAGTGCAGCCGGTGCCCCCACGCGGGGCGCAAAAACCGAAAGGAGGCAAAAGATAATACTTTTTTTTAACAGATGGTACTTTGAATAACAGAACACTGAAACTCAGTGGATGGACTACTGGTTTTATGTACAATGATTGAACCTAGACAATCTGCAATAAGTGGTCTTAATTTTGGATTAAAAATGAATATGATTTAGCACTAAGATTTTCTTGACAAAGGTTAAGCTTAAAATAAAGTCTTTATAATAGACAATACTCAAACTAAACTAATTAACATATTAATTAATTTAAATAATCTAAATGTAAGATTTGATATACTTGTTTATATAGTGCGAGTCTGTCACTTGGAATAAATTCGATAATAAAGAAATGGGAGCGTGTTCGAAAAAACTCTCGGACACGTCGACTGGTATTTTTAGTTGCGCATTTTTTTCAACCAAAACTCTTTATACAGGGGTTTGTCATATAACAGTGGCCAATGCCAAGTTTCTTATTTTAAAATGCAACACCCTGTATATTATTCAATTTTTGGATTCCAGACATGTTTTATGCACAATGTCCTATACCTACCACCAACCGTTTTTGAAATAGTGACAGTTGAAAATTGACCACTTATCAAGTTTGACAGCCTGTAAAATCTAAACTGCTGAAGATAAAGCAAAACGGTTTACACTTTCCTATCTTGGTTTTTCATAAGCTATTAATGTTAAAGTCAAATTCAAAATACGCTTTATTGTCAGAAGACATAATATCTTGTCGACAAAGCGTAAACACAATAGTAATGATAAACAATAATAATAAAAAAATAATAAATACAAAAGACCGAAAAAGTCTTGAAAAAGCTCCTGAGCTACAAACTAAAACTTAAAATACAAAATGAAAGAAAAAATAAAACCACTAAAAACTATCACAGTAAAATTAATTTATATTATAATAGGCTCTCTCAACCAGGAGTCCCCGGGACCTTTCCTCTAAATAGCTTTAGAGAATTCAATTGTCTTAAACTTAGTGGTAAATGATTATATATTTTGATACTCTCATAAATTATTGATCTCTTTACTAATACTGAGGGATTGGCAGCATTAAGTCCGAAATGTTTCGGGTGGAGTGAAAAACATTACGAGATAACAGTCTGTCTCTGTTTTTAGGAACAAGTGTAACCGTTTCCAGAATAAAGAAACTGTATAAAGTTAAAATTTTTTCTTTAATAAACAATGGTCTACAATGAGCCCAATTGTTAGCTGCACAAATATATCTAATAGCCCGCTTTTGTAAAATAAAAAGAGTGTTCATTAAGTTATGACTAGACATTCCCCAAAAACAGATGCCATACCTCAACCTTGACCCAATAAGTACAAAATACACTGATCTGGATAAAGAATGCCCCAGTTTCACTGCCATCATCCTCACCGCAAAACAACCAGATGAAATCTTCTTCGAAAGGACCGCAATATGAGACCTAAAACCCAATTCAGAGTCAATAATTACTCCAAGAAACTTAGTTTCAGGTCGCCATTCGACTGACATATTGGAGAGGTCAGAAAATCACAGCTCACACTTAAAGGACAGAACACTTGTCTTAGTAAAGTTCAGTAAGAGCAGGTTGGAGTCACACTGAGACTTGAGCATTTGAAGATCCACCTGAATAGCTCGCTTTACACTCAAAAGGTCAGCACAGTGCTATAGAATTGTGGTGTCATCAGCGAATAAAGTAATTCAATTTTCAATTTAATTCAATGCAATAAAGCTTTATTGTCATAAATTTACAATTCAATTGACAAAGCAAAGTCTTATGCTACGAACTCGAAGATATAGGCAAAAGCTACCTATTTGATAATTTTACAGGGAAGATACCTCTATACAATAAAAGTTACTTAACTATATTAAATGATTTCAAAAGAATGTTAGTATATCTAACTATTAATAATTGGACAACAACTACAGACGTGTTAATACTAGATGAGTATAAAATAATTAAAAGAAAAAAAAACTAAAATAATAATAAAATTTTGTATAAAACATATTTACATGTTAGATTGGATGGGGTTAAAAAATGAACATATAAAATGAACAAACAAAATAAAAGGAACCGAAATATTCTAAAGTAACATTTGGTCTTGATAATGCTGAAAATTCGCTTAAAACCGGCAATTCAAGTACTCGTCCACGGTATAGAAAGCGCACACAGCCAATAGATCATGACATTTAACTCTAAACCTTTTTAAATTAGCTTCAAGTTTTATGTCTTGTGGTAAATGATTACAAAATTTAATCCCACTGTATATAAAGGACCGATGGATCATGGCAAAGTGTGGTATTGGAAGTCTGATATTGTTACCCTGACGAGTCAGATGAATGTCTTGATTGGGAGAGAACCTCGACAAGTGCTTTTTTATCAAGCATACAGTTTCAAGAACATACAGACAAGGGAGCGTCAGTATACTGTTTTGTATAAAAAGTGGTCTGCAACTGGTTCCCGGAGGGACCTGGCACATAAAACGAAGTGCTCTCTTTTGCATCTCTAACAGTAACCTTTAGCGAGGCAAGGTCGTTTATAAAGATAAGAAACAAAACAGGTCCCAAAACTGATCCTTGAGGAACCCCACAATAGCTCTCCAGAATTTCAGACTGAGCTGATCCAACACAAACCCCCTGAGGCCGTCCGGACAAATAGGATTGAGACCATGAAAGCGTTATACCTCGAAAGCCATAGTGATGAAGCTTCCGCAGCAGAATCCGGTGATCAACACAATCAAATGAGCCAGAATATAGTCCCTCCAAAAACTGAAAAATGGCTTCATTAGTATTAGTACTATGGCTCTTCCCAAAACCATGTGTCTGAATGATAACATATCAGGTTTACTAGCATAATATATCATACTCGATTACCTACATTCACACAGACTTCATAAGCCGGGAACAGCTAGTGAAACTGTACAAAGCATATACTCAGTATGAAAGTAGTGCCTTCCATTGAACAAGAATGACTAGGAGGTAGAAAATACTGTTATCTATGTCCTTCAAAGTTGCACAGAAAAACTTCTTATTTGTGTACATACTGTAAAAACTGTATTTCTTTGAGTTGTAGCTATAAGATATGTAGGAAAGCAATGTTGAAAGAGAATAATACGTACACCTTGATAAATATATACCTACACGTTTTTTTTTTAATTTAAGAAATGTGCATATTTTCTAAACACAAGTTCCCAAAATGTTTTGTTGATTGTTAGAGTAAAATTGTTTTTTGATAAATCTCTAAAAAGTTATGAGGTAATATCCACATTTTCTTTTGTTTACTTTCCTTGCATCTTTTTACATTATGTAATATGATGCATTAGGGTGCATTTGAAAAAATATATAATAAATACATATTTAAAACACATCCCATCCTAATATTGCAAAAACAAATTATATAATGCTTTAGAAAAGTAAGATATTTTAGGTCTTAGGTCAAACTGTCAAGACTCCATGTCACCGGTTATGTACCTAAGATGAGTCGTCAGCAGTTATGGGTTAAACAAAAATTCAAAATTCAAATGGTTTATTGTCCAACAGGTTATCCCAATTACAAGACAATGTAAAATAACAAAATAGTAAAATATTATTACAATAATAAACTAGAGATACTATAAATAAATATATATAAGAACAAAGAACGATGTATAGATAAATATAATTACAGAATACCCGACTACACAAGATGAGCATACAACTTCACTTCCCTCTTAAAGCCTTTTAAAGTTAAGTTAAACAGGTCCAAGCAGTGGACACTATTCATCATGTTAAACCAGGCGCATGCCCTATAGATGGTCTCTTTGCCAGCCACGTTGGTGTGGTGTGTGGGGAGATAAAAGACCAGGTGTCTGCGAGTGTTGAACTGGGGGACCAAAAAGTTAATCTTGGACAGGAGATCCGAGGCATCAACAGAGCCATTACACAACTTATACAGAAGTACCAGGCTTGCACAGATAGTGCTGTGTTTCAGAGATAAGGTTTTAAAGCGATTGAGCAGTTGGTCCTGGTCGATACCTCTGGGTGGATAAACACCATCAACCCTGAACGGAAGCAGCTTCCGGAATCTACGCTGTACCCGCTCCAATCTATCCACATGCACATTATAGTCAGGGAACCATACTGGGGCCGCATAAAGAAATTTAGATCTTACTAATGCATTATAAATGCTTATTCGGCTGATGGATGGGTTCGCAAACTCGGAGGTAGCCCTAGTAACAAAACCGAGTGTTTTTAAAGCTGATGACACCACCTCATCGATGTGCCCGTTGAATGTCAGTCTCCTGTCCACAATGACCCCCAGATCTCGCACAGCCTCCGAGTCAGGCAGTGAAGCGTCACACAGAGTGTAGTTGTAATGCTGCGTGTTATATATTAGGAAGATGGTCATTTTCTTACACTTCCGATCATTAAGTGGAAGGCAGTTTTGATCACACCAAACACTCAGTCGGTCAAGATCCCGCTGCAAAAGCTGACAATCATCGATTCCCTGGACGACACGAAAGATCTTCATATCATCGGCAAAGAGGAGGGAATGGCTCGACAGGTCATTGCAAATGTCATTTAAAACAATGAGAAAAAAAACGGTGCCAAACTACCCTGAGGGGCACCAATAGATGCAAGGAAGACCTCAGACGTGTAATCACTGTACTTGACAAATTGCCTTCTACCTCCCAAGTAGGAGGCGAAGAAGCATAACAGACTGTCATGAAATCTCATCCTTTGAAGTTTAAGATCCACGATAGTATGATTCAATTGTCGAAAGCCTTCGAGAAGTCCGTGTACACAACGTCCAGTTGTTGCTTATTATTTATGGCATGATAGGCGGTGTTTAAAAAGGAAGTTAAATTAGTAACAGTTGATCTGGATGGAAAGAAACCACGTTGGTTTGCAGAAATAAGATGTTTTACTTGATGGAACAGTTTATTGTAAACGCAGACCTCAAGGCCTTCGAAAAGTTTGACAAAATGGATATTGGCCGATAGTTGTCAATATGGCTCTTATTACCACTCTTGTAGATAGGGCAGATTTTACCGCACTTCCATAGGTTGGGAAAGACACCCCTGGAAATGGAAAGATTGAATATAAAGAGCATAGGTTTCACCAGCACTGATGCGCAGTCCCGCAGGAGAAATGACGAAATGCCATCTGGCCCTGCAGTTTTCTTATTTTTAAGACCTTTTAAAGCACATAAGATGTCTGTATTGTCAAGGGCAAGAATATTTATGTTTTGTGAGTTGTGATTATCACTCTCAGTAGATTCATGATCATTGGTAGGATCAACATAGACACTTTTGAAGTAGTCAGCAAAAGCGTTCACAATGCCGTTGGGAGAGCTGAAGGCAGCGTCGCCGAAAAACATTTCACCGGGGATACAAGAACTATTTTGCTTCTGTCGAATAAATTTCCAGAATTTTTTTGGATCATTCACAATGGAGTCCTCTGTTTGTGCAATGAACTCTTTGTACGCTCAGTCGATCTTAATTTTGATATTTGCACGCATTATTTTAAAAGCATTATAATTAGTTTGGGATTTAGAAACTTTCCACTTCTCGTGCAGGCGAGACTTTGCCTTCAGTTGTTTAATAATATCCCCAGTATACCAGCAAGGGTAGGAGTATTTACGTTTTTGAGAACGAAACAGCGGAACTGACCGATCAATGAAGAGATGAGTCAGAATACTGACGGCTAAGGATCGCGGTCAACATTAACGCAGATTGGCTGTTTTCAGTCGAGAATGTAAATATTACGTTGACTTCCATGTCTTCCTGATGCAACCGGTTGTTTGTATATTCCCTGATGGTCTAGGGGTCTGCATGGTTAGCCTTCACTTCAGCGATCTAGGTTCAAACCTCGTCGGTTTTTTTAAATTTTTCTTTAAGGTTATATTTCTAAACAGTTTTTTCTTGATTTTGGGTTAGTTTGGCTTAGCACTTCCTTTCTTTAGCCCCCGTAGCGAGCGAAGCGAGCGGAGGGCCACGCGAAAGTGAAATATTACTTGTTGTAATACATGTAAAACCTGGCGTGGAAATCTAGCCAATCAGCATTAATGTTGACCGCGATCCTTAGCCGCTCGTGCTCCATTTCAAGTGAAAGGTCATGACGATGAATCAAATCAAAATCAAATCAAATCAATTTATTACTTGAAAGATTACAAAATGTAATGTAAGGTCGTCAGTCTTATTTATAGCTTAAACTAAACATTAAAATATATTAAACTAGGACTATAACTAACATTAATACATAAATGGATGAGACAATACTAATATGACAATTTAAAATATAGGTAATAATTACAAAATGACAGACTTCCAAAAATAAAAAACAAAAAAACAAGACAAAATTTAGCAGTAACGGCAGCTAAAACCAAAGAGGCCTTGATTTTTTGAGTGTTCAATAAACTCATTTGTTGAATAAAAGGGATGTTGTATAAAAAATTGTTTAGTTTTATTATTAAATTTTCCATACCTCAGCTCTCTCACCTCACCCGGCAGTGCATTGAAAACAGTAAAGCCGGTCCCAGACGATGTAGCGAATGCCCTCCAACGTTGGACACATCGGCACTTGTTACATCGTGTGGGCATGCGCCGGCGAATTGCATGTGTGTCAACGTTGGCCGCATGGCAAGTTCAGGCTCTTGTCGGAATAATTGACCCGCGTCAAAGGTGCTTCTAGGATTGGAAGCAAAGTTTGTCTCAACTCCCATACATTGCGCGTACCTTATTTAACGAATTTGGACTTGTCAGTGGCGCTAGAAAACACGTATTTTGGTTTGGATTGTGATTAGATATTCACTGTGGAAAAAATCGCAGTAAATATAAAGAATAATTCTTATTATTTTTAATCGGGGGAAAGTATTGTGTCTGTTTAATGTTGAGGGGTTTATGCGACCTCGTCTTTTATTTCGCTCTGTTCCATTATCGCGGCCCTGACGACCTGCGTTTGCCAATAGTGTGTAAAATAATAATAGTATATTGTGCACCAAGTGTTGAAAATAACACTTTTCATACGAGTTTGACGGCACGAGCCGTAGGCGAGGGACATAAATCACACGAGTGTGAAAAGTGATTTTCACACGTTGCATACTATACTTTTTCTACGACTGCAAATAATACTGATATTAGATAATATTTACTTATTATAATATAATATATCAAGATCAAGCATCTTGTCTTTAAATTAAAACTTATAGTTTACAAAGACCATACACTTCCCGGCGTGGGGTCCTTTACAGATTTAGTAATGGAGCCCCCGGGGGCGCAGCCTTAAAAGTGAGCCCCAAGCCTTAAAAGAGAGCCCCTGGTATGAGAGTCCCATTTTCTACAGTTGTGCAGAAAGGGGCTCCTGGGGGGGTCAGACCCTAAAATTGTGTCCCCTTTATTAGAGATCTGGGAATGAGACCTCTGAAAGTGAAGCTCTAAAACGGAGACGAAGCCTTTAGATCTAACTACACAAATAAGCTTGTGAAAAGTATACTTTGCACACGCCGCGCTGCGCCGTGTGCAAAGTATACACGATGTTTGAAATGTCCAGTTTTCAAGAGCAGTTGTTAGTGCGTTTTTGTCTATTTTCAGGGCAGTCGTAGAAAAAATTATTAAAATAACATGCGTTGCTTCAATAAGAAATTGACAAATTTTCAAAAATTGATTTTTGCCTTTTCCGATTTTGCCGTATTTCCAGGAAAACTTTTTGTGTTTAGACAGACCTCTTGTATACAGGGTGTTCGAAAAATGCAAAGCCAAATTTTAGGCAGTGATTATTCGTCATGACATATGAAAAAAAATCATTAGGCATAGGTCCGGAATAGGTACAGGGTGGCCCGTTTAAGAGGGGCCTATAACTTATCTCGAAAACTACGAGGGTTGTAAAAAAAAAATTAAATACAAAAGTTGTTCCTAGTAAAATGATCTTTATTTTTTTTGCATTGTTTTAATCGTCACTTTTTTATATACAGGATGGTCAAAGAAAGTTACACTTTTTTAAATGAAACGCCCTATATTTTATTACATTTTTGGATTCTACTTAAAATTCTAAGCATATTTGATGTATGATGTTATACCGCTAGAGTTAGTAGTTTCACAGATATAAACAGTTGAATATCGGTACTTTGACCACTTTTCACCTTGGTAGCAAGAAGACCATTAGAGATGGAGTAAAATTAATTTCACATTCCTATCTTAACTTTTCAAGAGCTATTTGACGGTACTAATTGGCAGGTGGTACCATGGGTACCAAATCTGGTACCTCTGTAGGTACCATCAGTTAGCACCATCAGATAGCTCTTGGAAAGTTAAGATGGGAATGTGGAATTCATTTTACTCCATATTTAATGGTCTTCCTGCTACCAAGGTGAAAAGTAGTCAAAGTACCGATTTTCAACTGTTTATAGCTGTGAAACTAGTAACTGTAGAGGTATAACATCATACAACAAATATGCTTAGAATTTTAAGTAGAATCCAAAAATGTAATAAAATATACGGTGTTTCATTTAAAAGAGTGTAACTTTCTTTGACCATCCTGTATATAAAAAAGGGACGATTAAAACAATACAAAAAAAAATAAAGATCATTTTATTAGGAATAAATTTTGTATTTAATTTTTTTTCCAACCCACGTAATTTTCGAGATAAAGTATAGGCCCTTCTTAAACGGGCCACCCTGTACATTGTTTTTAAAATACAGGGGGTTGGATTTTTTTTGAATTAATGCAGCAATGGCAGCTGTTTGATCATCCATTTTTATATTATTTTAAATTCAACTGAACCCAACCCGTACGACAATGACATCGAACTAGAAAGTTGAATATTTATGAATTTGTCACCTCAAGGCGTGTCGCATCGTATGGGAGAACACACCTGACAAGGTTCAATTGTGTCAAACCACCTGTCGAACGTTCTATCCAACTTTGGATCCGTTGGACGCATCGTGTGGGACCGGCTTAAAACACATGCAGTATGGACTGTCCCCATACAACTTGGTCTTATGTTTAGGCACCGCAAAGTCATCACCATTTCTCATCTCCCTATCACCCATATCGGTATTGAACAGATGCTGGTTTTTGTGTGCGAAACAGCAGATTTTATATTTATTTATTAAATTATTGGTGTCACAAAGTCAAAAACCTTTACACAAGTCAATTAAAATTAGTAAATAGAAGCATAAACTTAAGTACTTAGATATTAAGACTTATACAATTAAAATCAATTAGGACACAAAATGTAAAAATATATAACATATTAGCCTAAAATTTAATACTTAAAAACACTCAAAAACACCCAACATTAAACTCCTGACCAAACTTAGACAATAACATCAAAATTGAAGCTCGATTGAAAGTATTCCTCGAACGAATAAAATGTATTGAAGAGTAAAAAATTTTTTACCTTTGCTTTAAAAGCATTAGGAGACAATTCCTTAACAGAGATAGGCAGGGCATTAAAGAACTTAATCCCATAATAAAAAACGCCATTACGAGTACGGTTTAGTCTCCGATATGGTGCCATCAAGGAGTTGCCATTTCTGGTGTAATGGGTGTGTGTGCTAGCGTGGGTCGTAAAGTCGGACTGGTATAGACACACAAGTATAAATGCGCAGGGTAGGGTGAGAACTCTTAGACCCTTGAAGTGGATCTTACAACAATCTCTGTAACCCACCTGAGCAATCACTCTACAGATAAAGGGAATAAACCATCATTATTCCCAATGTTTGAAACAGTGGGGCACAATGTTCTAAGTATGGTACTAACTATTCTTTTTTGTATCATAAAAATTCTTTCTATGGTTGGTTCATGGGAGCCCCAAAAAATTATACCATATGACAGACGGGAGTGCACATAGGCATAATAAAATTTTACAGATTCCCTGCTGATCACATCCCTTAAATTGTATATAGCAAAATTTGCCGGTGAAATCTTTCTACAAACTTCATTTCCATGACTCTGCCAGTCAAGATTTTGATTTATAATGAGCCCCAAAAATTTAGTTTCATCTGATTGCTGAATGTTAATGTCATTAATACGTACCGCTAAATTATTTTTTTCTTTATTTTTATTTTGAAAGTGGATAAAGCTCGTTTTTGCAGAGTTTAATACTAGAAGTTTGTTGTCACACCCTTCTTGCCTTTTTTGAGTTGCGGAGTTTGCCAGATTCAGAGCTATCTCTTCAGTGCTGTTTGACACTAGACATGACTTGTCATCAGCAAAAATGCAGGATTTTAAATTATTTGAAAGTTGAGTTTTGTACTTGGTTTTGAATACTAACTTGACTATCAATTTGTGTCATGTAGATATCTCAAACATATCTTATCATCATTAATATTATATTAACATTATATATAGGTACACTGGAAACAGTTATACAACAATTACTCATTGGTTTTTGTCTAATTTGAACATAAAAATCATATCTTCTCAAAAAGTGTCTCTTGCAACATCCTTATAACATTGCTGTTAATTAATAAGGTGATTAACAGTGCTAACCCAACTTAAATTAAATTAATTACAAAGGCAAATTTGAGGGTGTTAATTTTTGTTCAGATTTGCACTAAATAATAATAGATAGGATAGGTAACTCATATCCAAATCCAGTAAGACTATCGACTTTAGGTTATTATATCATAGGGTTTTTTATGTTAATGAGTACCTAGAGAAGATTGTAAAGGGGCTCAGTATGCAAAAAAAGAAAAAAATATATAGCCAATTTTGTCATATATTATGCTTACCATCTTAATAAAATCGTCTTTTTCGGACATCATTACAATACAAAACTTCCCCGCTAAATCAATCAACAAGAACCAAATTTCAGATTTAGCCAAACTTGAATAAATGCAACTTGACACTTCGGTGAATTAAACTAATTAAGTATCAATCAAATCAAAACATCACAAAAGAAAAAGAAAATAGATAATAAAAACAAAAACTAGAATCAAATCTATACAACATACAAACAAACAACCAAGGCAATGACCTTTCCTATTACGTCATTATCTACGAAAACATCAAAGAAAGCGGCTATCGAACAGAATTACGACAATTGAACCGTTATAATTGTCAGAATTCAGAATGTATAGAATACAGAGTCGCTAGCTGAGCAAATGTTTGGGCTTTAAGCGCTGCGCTTGAAACACGAGCGCTTCTAGCACAACGGTGGAGCTGGAACTGGACCTCCACGCAGCAACTTGACGATACTCCGACAATATCATTTACATTCCTTCGCATATTTCTCTTTTCGCATGGCCCTCCGCTCGCTGCGGGGGCTCAAGAAAAGGAAACCAACCACCTGGTTGGTTTCCCTGCTAACCCAATCTAACCGAAGACATACCCAAAAACAAGAAAAAAACAGTTTAGAAATATAACCTTTAAAAAAAAAATTAAAACACAGATGGGGTTTGAACTCGACTCGCCGAAGTGAAGGCTTACCATGCAGACCCCTAAACGACGACGAGGGCACATACAAACGACTGGTTGCATCACGAAGACCTGGCGCGCACGCAGGAATGAAAATGACATTGTCTAATTATCCGCAAATCATGCGGCTCGCGCCGCCTTTACTTGAGGCGTTTTTATTTATTTATTTATTTATTTTAAATATACGGCACTGCCATTTACAATAATGTATATACAAGTACAAATATTACAAAAATATTAAAACCATGATATAGGAAACCATACAATAACGAAAGCTTAGGTAGAATTAATCACTACAAACATCACACTATACTTAGCCAAGAATTAAATTTTTTTTAAAAATGTCAATGTAGGGTTGTGTAGAGCCAAAAATGAAATGAAATAGAGACGTTGTTATGGTTTATGTGCTCTCTATATATGCCCCTATTTAATAATTTAATCTATTTTGACTTTCTTTAGCTTTTCTGTGTTTTGTGCGCATGGTTTCAATCGGTCCAATTAAATGAAATTGTTGTGAGCATGTTAAAAACTTAAAAATGAATCTAGCAATTCCAAATCTCAGGAGGTGGATTACGAAACAAGTTGGTAGGTAATTAGTAAGATAGAAGGGATCAATCGGCTTAAATATTAGTTAAATATATGTTATTCCATTGCAGCTTTGTTATCTATTTAATCTTTATAATAATAATAACAAAACTACTAAACCAAACAAAACTACATAACCTCTAAAACGTTCTTGTGCTTCAAGTAAGAAATATCCGGTAGGATCTTCAGGGGCAAGGGGTAAGTAACCTGTGTGTCAAACGCGGTAACAGCTGGAACACGTGCGTCGAACATTTGCGCGCGCCGGGGCTCCGTTGCGTGCTGAAAATTCTTAGCTGGAAAGCGACTCAGAAGACGTTGCCCGTACCGCATCAGAGGGCTTCAATGTTGCGCGCGCATTACGTTGTTGACAAACACCATATCTTTAAGATCGCTTTCGTTTTAATATTTCTAAAGGAGAACTGAACGGATCAGTTAAGATCATTGTTAAAAACGAACGCACACAAGAAAGAAGTACGTTGTAAGTAGTATTTGACTCGGGATCAAACATTATTAAATTGTTGATTTTCCTTGTTTAGAAAATTTGTACTAATCCTTAAAATCATTTAAATAATACAAACAAAAACAAGAATTTTGAACAACAGTATTGACACTAGTGACAGCTGCCCCGAAATGGTGCTAACTGATCCTAAAAATAGCCAGGGTCTTTGCGGGTGCAGAGGGGTATCGATTTGAGTAGATCTGCAGTTCACTTGGCTAAAACGAACGCAAATTATCTGAATGGTTCACTTTCGGGCTACCCAAAATGGTAAAACGAAAGCAGCTTAGAGTCTAGCGGTCTAGGTCAACTGGTCGGTAGCTCAGACAAGACGTTACCCCTACCGCATCAACAGCCTTCTGAGTTGCGCGCGCATCACATTGTTGACAAAAATGTGTAATATTACACTTCACGCATGGACCTACGCTCGCTTCGCTCGCTACGGGAGCGCAACCAACAGAAACTAACCAAAATTAACCCAAGACATGCCTAAAATGAAGAAAAAAACTGTTTACACATAGTTGGGTTTAGTTTTGTCTGGTTTCTCCCCAGAGCGAGCAGAGTTCCATGCGTGAATTTAATAGTACCCTTTCAAATTCTGGTCCTCCCCTTGTTATCCCTGCTAAAACAAGGTTTATGTTTTTCGCGCATGAGTATAACTTCGCTGAATATTACGGCTCAATTGTCGTAACGCCGCCGTTCGCTAGACACTTGTAATATCAAAGCGTGTGCCTTTGACAAGGGAAGGGAGTGGACGGGTAAAACCGGCAGCTGTTCTGTTACGGGTTGGCTCCACGATTTGACAAGCGTCATACATTTTCGCCACTAAATTATATATATTATTTTATACTCATAATACTTCTGTTACTGGCTTTAATCACAAAATGCAATGATTGAAATATAACAAATAAATATATTTCTTTCCCTTAAGGCGCGTGCCATTTACATAAGCCGTGTTTTCGTGTTAATACGGTTCAAACTGGTTTGAAGACATTTTATTTTATTGAAAAATAATGACGTTGCGGTCGCTTTGTGTTGAACAGTATTCAACAACCCGGACATGCGTTTGAACTATTTCACTATCTTTGTCTTGTATGCTTTTCATCCGTTAGCCGTTGTCATATACACATATGATCGTAGTCGTCCGATAAAGGGTAAAAGCTAAATACATTCAGGGCTTAAATTTTTTGTACATACGAATACGGTAATAAAGGTAAATTATTATTTTGGTCAAGTAGCAGTGGAAGTAATGTTGTTACTTTAGTCATGTTCTTTTATATTATATTATCATATAACAATCATTTAAAAATTAAACCAATATTTAAAGAAATATTATAGCACAAACAGCAAATCGTAAATAAAAATGAAATAAGAAGCTGGCACTGACAGATGACGCCCCGGCTAGGAGCGTCTTCCAACAGTGGTCTATTTTGAACTTTTCTGTTCGGTTCCACGACGCGATCCGAATTGGCAGAGTTGCCCATGTCTTCGCGGTACACTGAATTGCTTCCAATAGTCTGGTAGCTCAATGGTTAGATAGTGTGTTTGTAATGCGAAGGTTGTTGGTTCGATCCCCGTCAGTGCCGAGCTATATCTAATTATTTTTAATTTAAAATGTTTGTTTTCCTTGATTTTGGGTGTTTTGTTGAAAAGTTCAAAACAGACCGCTGTCTGAAAAAGCTAGTGCCCCGCTTAAAACAAGGCATTTTCTTCGGAGCCCAAATGATGATATGTTTAAACGCGGTTCAAATACATTGCAGAATACGGTTAACAACAAAAAACGGCTATAGGGCCTAAAGCAAGAGTTTTCGTTTAGGGCTAACTGCAGCACAATGTTAAAAATGCAAATGTTTTATTATTATTATTGGGTTAGTAGCGCCCCATTTTCAGCTTCATATACATATATAACTAATTTTAAGGACGCATGGTGAGCGTTTGGGAACCGTTTTGCCTCCCCGACGAAAATTCGGACGCCAGCCGGGGGTTTGAGCAACGTGCATGTACAACATTTAAATGTTTGTGAACGTCCAGCCGGTTCGAACCTTAAAACAAGCCGTGCATGAACAAGTCGGAGCCCTCAAGAGTACATACGCGACATTCTGGAGGTCCAACAATAGTATCTCTGTCCACCAAGGTCTAACTTATCTGGGATGGGTCGCCCCAGCTTTAACTAAGTCTGGATATGGGTCTTTACTGGCTTAATTGCTCACGCATAGGCCAACAGAGAGTGTACTACTACTATAACCTTTCAAATGGTAAACAAAACATCTGACGCGCATTATAAGATCCTTTACACAAATAGTGCACTATATAAAAATCGGCGTTTCCCATTGGTCGATCCACATGGCCCTCCGCTCGCTACGGAGGCTCAAGAAAAGGAAACTAACCAGGTGCTAACCCAATCTAACCCAAGACATACCCAAAATCAAGAAAAAAAGCTGTTTAGAAACATAATCTTTAAAAAAAATAAAAAAAAGCAACGGGGTTCGAACCCGCGTTTTCCAGGTGAGACCCAACGATCTAAACCTCTACACCACAAGAGCTCTTGATAGAAACCGATTGCATCACGCAGACATATCGTAATACGAGATGGATCAACCAATAGGAGAGGTCGATTTTTACATAGTGCACTATTTGTGTAAAGGATCTTTAAATGCTACTGTACCGACGGGAATAGAACCCACAGCGCAGAAATGACAGACAAAATATCTGCCTACTATACCACCGACGCGTTAAAGGAGTTTCGCTAGAACGTAAAGACATGTTAGACATGGACAATTCCGATATTTCGGCCATAATACGCATGCATGGTACCGCATCAAAAATTTGGCCCTATGTCTAGACACAGGCAGCTAGCGCCACGGATTCAACTTTCGCTCTGACATTCGCATGGGTAATTTTCGCTTTATAAGGGATTTTTCGTGAATTGGGTTTAGATTATGCTAATTTATGATGAATTAACCTTTATACGTCATATACCTATCCCCACCAACATACGAAAGCGGCTTAGAGTCTAGCGGTCTAGGTCAACTGGTCGGTAGCTCAGACAAGACGTTACCCCTACCGCATCAACAGCCTTCTGAGTTGCGCGCGCATCACATTGTTGACAAAAATGTGTAATATTACACTTCACGCATGGCCCTACGCTCGCTACGGGAGGTATGATACACTGGAGATACTTTGCTTTTGTTGGCGAAAACGCTAGTGTCTGTCTGATGCAAATGCCATAACCCAAACAAAACCTGCTCCAGACCGGATTAAGCTTAGCTAACCGAACGATGACGTCATCAACACTACCCCTACTTCAGGTTATGTCGCGGAAACGTTAGATTATGCTCAAAACCTAAACGGTTTATGCTGGATTAACCCACGGCCACGTATAGGTGGCCGTGATTAACCTCACAAATAATTGCTTTATCTCATAGACAAGAGGTCTGTTCAATATTTTGCTCTTTCTGCCCATTCTGCACCTAATTATTGCGTCATGAGTTCATGTTCAGTTCATGAACTGGGAAGGATTTAAAAAACGCATTTTGTTCGAGTTCGAGCGGTGTTTGTCATCACTCATCTGTCATCTATGGTCTTCGTATTTTACGTTTGTTTACCTATCTCTTATAATAGGTTTGTTCTAGCATGACATCTCAAACGGTTTGAAACCTCCGGAGTTTGCGCATAGCGATATAAGCGTCGCTTTTATTGCTATGCGCAAACTCCGGAGGTTTCAAACCGTTTGAGATTTCATGCTAGAACAAACCTAATATTGTATGAGTTAACTAATACCGATAGGCCAACTCCTTTTTAAAAGCTAACTTCTAAATTTGGTACAACAATGTCTGCGACAATATACTTTATTTACTAACCTTTACAATGAAAAATGAATTTATATATATAAGGTAAAAATGCATGGTCAGCATCTCGTCTTCATTATGGGAAGGAACGGCGATGTAACTCCTCCACCCTCGGATTCAACTATATCGTCAGGGTAGTTGAATGGGCTGTAGGGTAATGTCTTCCATAGCATCGTTTTCTTTCCTACTTCTTCTTTTGGCACAGGATTTCTGGGTTATCTTCTTATAGATTAGGTAGCTGCAGCCAAGGAACAGCAGCAAGTAAACCATAAGTGTCCAAAGGGAAGTCTTGGTAGTAATTGGGATGGATTCCAGGCGGGACTTGTTTTCGATTATTTGGTTTCTTACTTCTTGTAGACTATCGAGTTTTATGTCATCTAGTTGGAGGCTTAAGTTTAATAATGGCATTAAACTTGGACTTTCTCCTAGATCAGGGAATAACATTGGCTGCAAACTGTTGTTGACAGTTCTTTTATCATTGATAATGATGAGATCATTAACAGACACTTGGCATCCTAGGGGAATATTGGCGATGTATGTCCCGAAAAGCTTCAGGTTTTCAGATTGTACAAAACATTCGAGTTTTGCGATTACTTCTTTAGGTAGGACAAACAACCATTGGTCAGAGGTGTATAAACGGTTGATTATCGGCTGACTGATGTACAGTTCGACGTGGTCGCAGGTAGTGGTGTCTTCTGTGGAGGACAGCAGGCTCACTGAGCAAGGGCTATGTTGGTGAATCTCCTTAAGGGCTTCTTTGTCACACAAGTAGAGCTGAGGTGAGATTCTTCGACAGGGCAGGTCTCGATATGTATAGTGTGATTTATTTTTTATAAGAAATTTACTACGCGGTAAAATAACCTTAAACCGACCCTGCGAGAAGATAGGTGCTGAGTGTATAAATGGAAAAGTTCAAAGTTTTCATTTATTGTTATTGGAATGTATAATAAATATGTAATTTTATTGTTAGCAATAAAGCATTCAATATTTACAAGTTTTTCTAGTAAGAATAGTATATTATTTTATATGGAGGAAAAGTAACTTTTCCTCCAAATAAAATATGCTGTTTTTTCTTCAAATGTCGACATATTAATGCAAAAATATCTCTTAATAGTAATAATATCTAATTATTATTAAAGATAAATGGGTTCGCAAGGCGACTTAGACCACGGTCGTAGGTGGCCTTGCTTAGACCGGTGTCGGTGAATGTAACATAAAGCTGTCAGTGGACACTGTCAACAATAATTTTTTTAAGATGGCGTCTCCGATTGCGTTTTAATTCCGTATTGATAAGCAGTTATTGAGTAAATTCGATTAAATAATAACCAATTTGTTCCTAAGTTAGTGATTTTTAGAAATGCAGTCACAAATTGAGTGATAAATACAAATTGTAGTTTAATAAATCTTGAGTTGTTGACGCTTATTTTGTTGTCTGTTTGTATTGTATCTATGTTGCTATGACAACACTTTTACCTCCGCCGGCGGAAAAGTGAAAAGTAAAGCTCCGGCGGAGGAAAAACGAAACTTCACGGCCGCCTACACAGTCGAGTAATGACGGATTTGCTGACGTTTGAAGAAAAAATATTTTCTTGTTCTATTTTCATAGGTAATTGTTTCGAGCCTACACGCTTTTCCAATAACTTAAGTTCATTGTACAGTTCTTCTGTTTTTATGATGCTTGGATGCATCGATTTAAGTTTTTCAAAAAGTTATGGAATTTTCTATATCTTGTCGCATAGAATCGATAAATTGATAAATGCTTGTTATTTGACGTAAGGTGTCTTGAATGTAATATAAATTTTCATTATAAGTAGTTTTTTGCACTATAAGAGAGATTTGATTAATTTTTGATTCTAATAATTTTTCGTGTTTGCCAACTTGTATCGTTTCGTTGAATCTAGTAATAACATTTAATGATATTGAGTTTTGATTAGAAATACTGCCTAATAGCTTATTTTGGTTTGTTTGTAGTTCATTAATGATATGGTCATAACGTTCGCCATCAGAGGCGTCTAAATTGCCGTTGACTGCCTTAAAAACTGACCCTAGAATGTTAATTAAGCCTCGTTTAGTTCTTTGGGGATGTGGAATTATTTCTTTAATTTTATTTTCAACCCTATCCTGGGTTAATTTTAAAAGTTTTAAATAATTGCCAGAGTCCGATCGATATTCTGAATGCGAATCTAATAGTGTTATGATATTTTGGGATTTATTATACAACTTATTTAGCTCTATGATTATTGGATTAAGGTCGTAATAATGAATAAGCGTATAACTGTAGTCATGAATTTTGGCGTTTCCTAATTTTATTGGTAATAATCCGGGGTTGTCGTCCAATTTTTTCAGAGAAATCTGATCACGATTTGCCTCGGATGTGACGAGATTGACGCTGCCAAGGGCGATGGCAAGGCTGAAATATAATACTTAAGTTATCGTATTTACCTATTATGTAGATGCTAAATAAAATTAACGCTAAGCTAATGTTACGTGGAAATAAAACCAGTGGCGTAGCTACCGGGTGGGCCAGGGGGGGCAAGGCCCCACGGCGCCAAGAGAAATTAGGCGCCGCTGCGAATTTATAAATATGCTAATGCTAACAATGCTCATGAGCTTAACTGAGTTTTTAAATTTAATAAATTATAATACAATCAAAGATCAAAGACCAAAATATGTATTAAACTTTTTACCCAACCAGTACATTTTGTGTCAGGTATTTCTTATTTATTCTATGTGGAATAAAAAGATATATCCCGGCGACATATTTACACATTCTCACATACAATGGCACCAGGGTGCTGAAATCGGTTAGGTTTTGTAAGCGTTTGTAGCGCTACAAAAGCTCACTGATTTGGGCACCTGGAATACGCTGTTATATAATATTTCACTTTTCGCATGGCCTTCCGCTCGCTTCGCTCACTACGGGGGCTCAAGAAGAGGGAACTAACCAGGTGCTAACCCAAACTAACCCAAGACATACCCAAAATGAAGAAAAAAACTGTTTAGAAATCTAAAAAAATATAAAACGCAACGGGGTTTGAACCCAGGCCGCCGATAGCCGCCGAATTGAGACCTAACCATCTAGACCTCTCGACCACGAGGGCTTTTGCCGCAAATTGATTGCATCGCGATAGCTTTTGTAACGCAACAAACGCTTACAAAACTAACCGATTTCAGCACCCTGGTGTCGTCGTATGTTAGGATGTATAAATATGCATCCCGACGCGGCGGCATTAGGTACATGCAAATTTGTAAGAACGCTGCGTAAGGCGGCATGCGATTTTAAAGACAAAAATTCCGAAAATTTCGGTCGTAAAAAGTATGTGTTTTTTAGAGTTTCGTATTTAGGAGGTACCAAGTCTAAATAGCCTAGCAATACTAAGCATAGAAAATGAATTTGTCCAAAAATTAATTTTGATCAAATAATCGATCAATTTACGTCGATTTAAAACCGAAGAAAGACTCCAATGTTTAATTAATTAATTAAGGTTACAGATGTTTAGTTTACATTTATATTTAAATATGTATGTACCTGTTGGTTGGTTTCCGTTTATATATTTTATATTCATATTCCTGTAAATAAAAAAAAAGCGTGTGCACTATGTGCGCATATCAGAGGTGAAACTTCTTAAACTTAAACGCCCTAGCCTGAAATTTGGTTAAAAAGTAGTTTTATTTTTAAATAATATCACTCAATTAAGAAAAAGGGAAGGCCTAAATGAAAAAAAAAACTATCTTTCGTAAAAGTTTCGCTTATCTCTTGACAAGGTAATAGAGCAAATCCCGTATTTTTATCTTGTAAACTAACAATGATATCACAATAAACGTCCGCGACCGTTTTCCGTTCCCTGCCAGCTCGCCCGCCGTGTGTCGGGATCGCGACCTTCAAATTTTACTCCCGGCGCGCGTTAGGAAGTTTCACTTCAAAACTATACGTTTAGTATTATGATGTATTATTTTTTTGATTAATTTGCGTATATACACAAAATATAGGTTTGTTTTAGGCGCCAGCGGATAGGCTTGCCCCCCGGCGCCCACATTTCTAGCTACGCCACTGAATAAAACCTATACTAAATTAGTCGAAACTATACTTGTTTCTAAGAGGTCTTTTTAGATTATCCATGTGTATTTTCCCGTGAGCGTTCGTTCTCACGGTTTTACGTTTTTTGTTGACAGAGACGATTTTTACTGGTTTTGAGAATTTTTCAGTGAGTTTCTGTCGAGTATGTTTTTTCACATAGACGTCTTGTCCGGTTTCGAATAAATCTGGAGTGTCACGTTTCTGGTCGATATTAATTTTACCTATTAGCTTTTCTTTATTTTGGATAAGTTTTTCGTTTATTTTTGAATAAAGGATTTTTGACTTGCTTTTATGATCGTTTATATAGTCTGACAATATAAGTTGTTCTAAATTCAAATCAAATGGGTCATCGGAAGTTATATGGCCGTTAATAACATCTATTGGCTTCATTTTCGTTGTTGAATGAATAGAATGATTATAAGCCATAATAGCGTAAGTTATTTTTTTGCTGATTGGGCATTTATTAAAGTTCTGAGCATTTAAGAGTTTAACATGCTCAGCAATAGTAGAATGGAGGCGTTCTATTGCTCCATTAGATTGTGGGTGGTTGGGAGATACAAAATGAATCTTTATTTTATGCAGTTGAAGAAGTTCGGTAATTACAGCATTTTTAAATTCAGTGCCATTATCAAGTATAATTAATTTGGGAATACCATGGTGAGAAAAGAAAGATAGAAGGTTGTCTGCAATTTCTGTTGCAGCAAGGGACTTAAGAACGTAAGCCTGGGCGTACTTTGAAAAACTGTCTAAAATTGTTAGGAATTTCGATTGTTCTAAGGTATATGTATCAAGATGTATTATTTCAAAGGGCTTTGTAGCGGTTGCAGTAACGTTCATTTCTATATTAACCGGGTGTCGATCATACTTTGTTCTTATACATATTTCGCATTGATTAATATACGTTTGAATTGAATCCTTCAAATTCGGCCAATAGTATATTTCTTTTATTTTTCCTTCGGTTTCATCGATGCCTCTATGATTGCTTTTACTTTCATGATAATTCTGTATAATTTCGAGAATATCGTTTTTATTTGTTATATCGATTAATTTTTTAAGACATCGTTTGAACTGTAAGGAAGGCCATCTGAAGTACTTCCTCACTACTTCACAAAATGGTTCATAAACATCTTGATTTTCGAAATACAAGTAATACAGTTTTCCCGGTATTACATTTTCTTTGATAAAATTTAAAATATCCGTTTCGAATTCGTGTTGACTTAACTGAACAGTTATTCGGCGTTTCTTTCCGAATAATATGGTTGTTTTAGGCTTTGCAGGCGAATGCAAAACTTGTGAAATAATAATTTGATTGGCTCGGTAATTAACAGGTGTGTCCAGAATAGGAATTCCGACTATAGGATTCTGGTCATTATTAGAGTGTACAGTGTTGCCGTCTTCGTCGTCTATATTAGGGATATCTTGTTGCTCTTCGTCGGGATGAACTAGTATAGACATTTGGTCTATATTATCGTCTTGCACATGGGCGTCCGGTTGTCGTGACGTCGATGGTTCATTGTTCTCGTTTTCTTGTGCTAACTGATTGTTAAAATCTTCGATGTATTTTTTAAGTGAAAATCCCTGATCTTCCTTAACGTGCAATTCAATGCGCGATAGCGCGTCGGCGTTAGTATTGGCTTTTCCTTTTTGATATATCACTGAATAGTCATATTCTTCAAGCTTGATACGCCAACGCATAAGCTTTGAACTTGGGTCTTTTAAATTAAACAACCACTGTAGGGGTTTGTGATCCGTGATAATTTTAAATTTCCGTCCATAAAGGTAGGGCCTAAAATATTTAGTTGCCCATACCAAGCATAAACATTCCTTCTCGATGGTTGAATAATTTCGCTCGGAATCATTCAACGTTCGGGAAGCAAATGCCACAGGAAGGTCTTTTCCTATTGGACCTTGGCTTAATATGGCTCCTAGTGCCACATTGCTTGCATCTGTTGTTAAATTGAATTCCTTTGAGAAATCAGGGTATTGCAAAATAGGCTCGTTTATGAGCAAATTTTTACAACTTTCGAAGCAATCAACAAATTCCTGATTGTGCTCGATTTTTGCTCCCTTTTTTAAGCACGTTGTGAGGGGTTTTGTTATCTTGGCAAAGTTGTGAATGAATCTCCTGTAATATCCCAGTAGCCCGAGGAATCCTTTAATTTGTTTTGTTGTTTTAGGAATGGGATACTGTTTGATCGCTAATATTTTATCGGGATTCGGTTTGACTCCCTGTGGGGTTGTTTTAAATTTTCTACATGTTCTTGTAATGATGTTGAAAAAACGATTATATCGTCGAGATACACTAGGCATTTCTCGTTCTGTATACCTTTCAAAATCGACTCCATAATTCTTTGGAAAGTTGCCGGCGCATTTTTCAGCCCAAAGGGCATGCGCAAATATTCATAGTGCCCGTTCTCTGTATTGAACGCTGTTTTCGGAACATCTTCCGCATTCATTTCTATCTGGTGGAATCCAGAGGCCAAATCCAACGTGGTGAAGTATTGGCACTTACCCAATTTGTCAAGTAGATCGGTGATATTTGGTAGGGGAAACTTGTCATCTATGGTCTTCTCATTTAGCTTCCTGTAGTCCACTACAACTCTCCACTTTTGTTGGCCTGATGCGTCCATCTTTTTTGGTACAACCCAGATAGGGCTTGACCATGGGCTATTTGATGGTCTAATTATGTTTTGGTTAAGCATCTTCTTAATCTGGGCTTCTACTTCTTTTTTATGGATGAATGGATACCTATAAGTTTTTGTGTACACAGGTATCTCATCTGTGGTTCGGATATGATGTTTCATCTTTGTAGTAAATGTTAAAGGAGTATCCTCTTGATAGAAAACGTCTGCAAATTCCTTACATAGGCTTAAAATTGTTCTTCGTTCCTCTGAATTTAAGTGGTTCAAACGAATTTTGGATAAGTCTAGTTGAGATGGAGATGAATCGCCAAAGTGATTCAGATCAATGTTTTGGAGTTGCTTCCGATTAAATCTTTCAGTCCCAAGTGGCTCTGAGAAGTCTAGAGTGATAGTATTACAAGAATTATTTAAAATTGTTGTAATTGCATGTCCATTTTTTGCAATGCTTAAGCATTCAGGTATCTCGCAATTATGAATTTTTTGATGCGGAATAATTATTTCTCCATTTTCGATAGACGTTTTTACTTTTATGACTTGTTGACTGCGCGGGGCTACAGTCACGCAATTAAGTTCCGATTGAGTCTTAAGAAATTTTAATTTTATTTTCGCGAAAGGTGTTACTAAAAATCCTGTTTTAAAATCGATATTTGCCTGAAGTAATTTTAGGTTATCTAAACCTAAAAGGCCATCAAATATATTGTGGAATTTAAAAAGATAAAATTTTAGTGTTTGAGGCTTTGGCAAATTGAAAATTTTGGAAGCAGCTATCGATGGGCTCTGTCTATGAGCCGATTTTTGGAAAACTGTGCTGACGACAAATGGGTCCTCGCGTATGGAATTTGGGAAGAATTTCTTTACCAAACTTGGGTTTAGAAATGATTTAGTTGAACCGGAATCGATTAGCAGCTTTATGTCGTGTTCTGGAAAAGTAATATATGACAATTCACTAGAGTGTGTCGTGTTTAATGAAATAACTAAGTCAGGTTGTCGTACGGGGTTGCTAATAGAAAATTTACATCTTCTCCAATTGGATCCGTTGATTGATCACCTTGGATTTGCAAAGATGAAAAGTCGGTTTCATATGGTTCATTGGTAATGTTCGACTGATAGATAGGGTAATTTGGAGAAAGGTCTTCGATAATTTCTTCCTGGTCATTACCTGGTTCATGCGAATAATATTGATAATGTTGATCATAATTTGGGCTGTTTTACATTTCAGCATTATGTAATTCTTCGAATGCAAATTTTGGTTGACCCTGAAATGTTGGCGGTGGATATCTAGGCATGTTTTGAGGTTGCCTTGGTCCAGGACCAGAAGTACAAACGCTCATTGGTTGTGGTTTTGGGAAATTTTTATGTTGGTTAGGCCTAAAAACGTTTGTTTGATTAGGTCTTCCGAATACTGCAGAATTTGTGGGAAATTTTCGTGGGGTGTTATTGAAATTCGGCCTTATGTTTATTGGCTGTGATGGAAATCTTGAGTAATTGGGCCTTAGTGCAAATAAGTTATTTGGTGTATGGGAATTAAAATTAGAAAAACTGGGGTTTCGTTGGTAAGGTGGAGAATAATGAGAGTTTTTAGAATTAGTTTGTTGGGGCTGTCTAAAGTTATTTTTAAGGTGCTGAGTTATTGGTTTTGTCAAATTCTGAAAATAATGGGTGTTGTTTTCATGAATTACAAATTGCAAAGCTTCCGTTAAGGTACTAGGGCGCATGCATCGTATGGTTGTGCCTAAAGGTTCTTTCAACCCGGAAAGAAACGTTTTTAAAGCAAGTTCGTTATATAAAGCTTTCTTTAAAATTTTTCCTTCTTGCGTATTTTCATGGACGTCAATATACGAACAAAGTAAATTTAAAATTTGGAGAACCCGGTCGTAAAATTGACTGGGTTGTTCATTTGGATGCTGCCTTAACATAACTAGATCCCTATTCAAACACGATTCATCTCTTTGATCTGCAAAGTTTCGTCTGAGTGTATTTTTTAAATCATCCCATGTAGCGACATTTTGTATGTTTACTACAATTTTTGCAGTGCCACTTAGTTTACCAATTAAGCTATTTAGCAAGTAAGTATTTTGAAAATCACCTGGATTATTAATATTATAAAAATTATTAATTAACGATTCACAAATTGACAAATAACGGTTTAAATCATTAGGATTCCCGTCAAATTCGGGTACGCATTTTAGATATTCAGGCCTAAAAGCCATTTCAGGATTTTCTGGAATATCAGCTAAGATTAAGTTTCTATTATTTAATGTGCTCTGAGTAGCAGAAGATGAACTTAAATTATTACTAGAAGCTCTTGAGATTGATTCTTGAACTATTTTATTTAAAACGAGTTGAGATATACTTTGATTATTTTCTAAAGTTTCAGAATTATTTGAGACAGAGTCAGTTGAAGGTGTTAGGGATAGATTATTTAATACGTCAATAATATCCCCTAAATCTGACATTAAGGTTTGAAAAAATCACACTTACATAAGAACAAAGGAGACGTTGGCCATATCCCACTATAAGGAAAGCTATTTGGAAGGCAATGTGGTCCTCTCCGAATTTGCTAGTCCATGCAAAATCACCCGATGCTGTGGTAATTTCCCAGTGAATTCCAATTATTTTTCAGCGATTGAATACTTGAAGAAACACTTATAGTTCGCTAAGGTCCACTACCCGAAGAATTCAATATTCACTCGAATTAGTCCCCAGGTTAATCGAACCCGCCACGAACCGTTCGATCGTCAATTAATCGTAAACGAAAAGCCCTTCTGCGATAGATTGACTTTTGACGATTCCTGTCGACTGCGCCAGTTAACTAATACCGATAGGCCAACTCCTTTTTAAAAACTAACTTCTAAATTTGGTACAACAATGTCTGCGACAATATACTTTATTTACTAACTTTTACAATGAAAAATGAATTTATATATATAAGGTAAAAATGCATGGTCAGCATCTCGTCTTCAATATGGGAAGGAACGGCGATGTAACTTATGTATGATTGTTTTCTTTCTGATAAAATGGAATACGCATAGACGACATAGATCTGTTTTTATCTGAAGACCAGGATGAATCACCAATCTCCATATATGGATAAGCACAAACCGTCTGCATGCGTCGAAAAATCGTACCAATCATGGGAAAAAAAACCGGGTTCTGCGTCGGACAGAACTGAAAATAGGATAATTTTACTCATGCGCACAAACACCGAGAAGCGACAGATCGAAATCAGCTCATAAAGCTTTTACAGTTCGGTAATCAAAAATATTATCAAATTTCTCTGACCTTGCTTGTTGCTTGCGCTTGAAAGAATTCTTTTTTCTGTGTTTGCCGTAATGGGTTTCGGCGTTTCGTTTCGTTCACTTATTGAAGTACGTACGTGCATCTGAGTGGTTTATATTATCGTTTTCGTTGAAAATAACTAATTTACTTCTGGACATCTAGTTTAGTTTATTATTATAATAGTTCGTTATTAGTGTATTTTGTTAGTGTATAAGTTGGTGTAGACGTTAGGAATATGATTTAAAGACAAAAGACCTTAAAAGACAATGGCCTCAACTGCCAAGGTCAAAGAAAATACTCAACGGTGTTTGATTTGGTGTTGCCAAAATAAGGGTAGAATAGCAGGGATTTCTTATTTTAAGTAAGTATCATTTTCTTTTAAGGGTAACTTGAGCATTACATACAAAATATGGGAATGATATCTTAAAAAGGGTTTATTTACTGTCACGATGCATAAACAGCAGTGAGTTTATTCCGTTTTATCATTTTGTATTAAAGGAGTCTTCTTATAGGTAGGATGGATTTTAATTTACTTTGTTGAGGAGCTTTGATGCTCTAAACAGTTTTTTTTAGATCCTTAATGGGTAATTGTTCCCCATACTTGTTTCTGCTATTTTAAAAGATTTTTAAAAATTGTTTTGCATACTACATATATGGGTTCAATAATATAGAAATGATCCGTGGGGGTAGCTTTAATTTTTTTTCCAATATTTACCCCCTTCTTTTAAAAATTTAGGACAGAAAAGTGTAGTGAGTGACGTAAAGTACAATTTGTATGTCTTTTCTATATGTAAAGGTAAAGAAAAAATAAAAGAAGGGAGTAAAAATTGGAAAAAAATGTTAAAGCTTCCCCCACGTATTATTTCTATGTTGAACCTATAGAACAGTCTGTAAAATATTTTTTAAAAAATCTATTGAAATAGCAGAAACAGGTATACGGAACAATGAGGAAGTTTCATCAATTTTTTGATAGCCCATGAAAACTAAGTGGACACGTCTTTTTTCTTTTTTTCATAAGGCGAAAAATGAGGCAGATACGCCTTGAAATGTGCTTATGACGTCACAATACACATGAATTATTACGTCACACCATGCATAGTATATCTATATATACAAAACTAAAAACTGGCATAGCTCTCGTAATATTCATATTTAGTGGAAATAAAAAAATAGTTATCGATTTTTTTTTCACTGTTGTAATAAAAAATAATCAGTTTAATTTCTCAGGCATCTTCCTAATAACTCTTAAATGTTTTAAGCTTTTCATGAGCATTTAGACATGTGTATAGTCTTAAGAATTTTGTATCTTGGTACATACTACCTACACATTTTGTATTATTGGCTTTTTCCAAATATACTACTGCTACTACCTAATGCAAGTTAATGTAAATAAAACGTTTATATCATGATGTTTTGTTTTAATAAACCTTTCTTTGCCCCAAAGTTATTTTAGCTATTCAACAAACAAAAATTCATATTTTAAAAAACTAAAAAAAGGTGTATTTCTTGCCTACAGATTGTGGTATGTCATGTGTGAATGCAAAATACTTTAACATTACAAATCTCTTTTAAAAGTAGTACCTATTCAAGAGTAAGTTAAAGAGAAAGTAAAATTTAAGGCAAACGCATATAAAAAGGGTTTTATTAGGAGATGCTTCCATTTTTTAATATTTTTGAATCAAAGGGATGATTTTAAAAAATATATATATTTGAAAATTTACAAGTTTCAGTGCTGCGCCTGTGTTACACCAGATTTTACAGCATAAATCATTCAAATTTTCTTGGTCGTAAAATAATTTTGGGCAAACTAGTTCATTTTTTTAACAAAAAAATGCATGCCACACATAAAGAATGTAAAAATTAGGTAGGTACCAAAATATTTGGTAGTATTTTTTTGCATACCTATCAATGGTTTATTCCTTAAACATAATTATATACTTAGTGCCATATTTTTACATTTTTTAATTGGTTTTTGTGACGCCCAGGGACGAGGAAAGAAATTTATTTCTTTTTTGTCTCCGAAACAAAGCAAGATTCGGAAAAAATAGCAAAAGTTGTATATTTTATCGGTTGGTCTATTCTATTTCATTTAAAAACCAATGGCTTGCAATTTTTGTGTTAAATATATCATCTATCAACTTGCTTTTAAATTTTTGGTAATATATACAACGGCAAAAATATATTTCCAAATTCTTAAAATCCGGACCTGTCGCTTATTCGCGGCCAGGCGGTGATGAAGCACGTGGAATCGATCGATAACCTGCTAATTGAAATTGCGCAGTCTCAGAATTACCTTCTTTTGTTTACATCTGAAGGCGCATAAATCAGTATGATTTGGAATTGGATCGCTTTGTGCTTATCCATATATGGAGATCGGTGGGATGAATACGACCCAAGTGGCGAAAATAAAGACGTTTTTTTGTAAGGCCTTAACCATTTTTCAAGGCGAAAAAGAGAATAACCAAAACATAGAATAAGAAGCGTTTTATCTTGGTCTATGAATAAAGTTTTACGGGGAACAAAACTCAACTGAACAAAACTACAAAACAAAACCGACTTTTTTCTGTCATTTGCCATTACATAATTTTAAAACACGCTTGGCGTACGCTTTTTACACCTGCACCTGCCCATAGGAGGTCTGTTCAATAATTCACACTTTTTGCTCTGAGCACGAACTTTTTACACTTTTTGCCCTAAACGTGTTTTTTAAATAAGAGATGGACCAATTATTAAAGTGAGATAAAACATCGGTGACGTCATCATAATTTGCACTATTTACTCTTCCCTATGGACAGGTGTAAAAAGTGTACGTCTGCGCGTCAAACTTGTTTTAAATTTATGTAATGACAAATGACAGAAAAAAGTCGGTTTTGTTTTGTAGTTTTGTTCAGTTGAGTTTTGTTCCCCGTAAAATTTTATTCATAGACCAAGATAAAACACTTCTTATTCTATGTTTTGGTTGTTCCCTTTTTCGCCTTGAAAAATGGTTAAGGCCTTACAAAAAAAAACGTCTTTATTTTCGTCACTTGGGTCGTATTCATCCTCGTCTTCAGATAAAAACACATCTATGTCGTCTATGCGTATTCCATTTTATCAGAAAGAAAACAATCACACATACAATATTATAAGAGATAGGTGAACAAACGTAAAATACGAAAACGATAGGTGACAGATGAGTGAAGACAAACACCGCTCGAACTCGAACAAAATGCGTTTTTTAAATTCTTCCAAGTTCACGAACTGAACATGAACTCATGACGCAATAATTGGGTGCAGAAAGAGCAAAATATTGAACAGACCTAGGGAAGAGTAAATAGTGCAAATTATGATGACGTCACCGATGCTTTATCTCACTTTAATAATTGTTTCATCTCTTATTTAAAAAACACGTTTAGGGCAAAAAGTGTAAAAAGTTCGTGCTCAGAGCAAAAAGTGTGAATTATTGAACAGACCTAAGGGAAATAAAAAAGTCGTCTTTGCTTTTATCTCTACTGCTGTTTTTCTGTCATGAGTGTCATGCAGTGTTGCCGTTCTATTACAATTGTAATAGATCTATTACTATTTTCAAGCATCTATTACTCTATTACCTTAGCGGTCAAATCTATTACCATTACTAATGTTTTCATAAAACTGAGTATTTATCACAAATTACAAAAACTGCATGTCCTATTTTAAAGATACTTTTATACACGCAACCACAAACACTTTCCTGCTACTACTATGTAAACCTAGTCGATGTCAAAATTGTTAAATCACTCATGTTCCGTTTACCGGCAAACTGGTCTTTGTGTTGCTGTTTGTCATATTGCCCTCCCGCACTGAATCATAAGTAAAGAGGGAGATAGCGAGATGCCAACTCGAACCTCGAATATATCCATTCCGATTTCTTTTTCGTTTGTCGGCATCACAATAGGTTTGTTCTAGCAGCGATTTCAAACGGTTTCAAACCACCCGGAGTTTGAAATCGCTGCTAGAACAAACCTATTGTCGGCACTTTATGGACTTCCCCCTGTCCGATCTTACTTGGGAGTGCTCGAAGTTAATTTTCTAGATTTCTAGTGCGGTTATTAGTTTTGAATCTTTGCATTGATTGATTATTCATCATGGACAGGTAAAAATAGTAACACACTTTAATTTCTTTAGGTACCATTTTTATATATATTTTTTTAAGATTCGTAATAAGAACGCCTAAAAAGCGTAACGAAGAAGATGTTAACAGATTTACAAAATATAATATGAAATATTTTATGGCGAAAATTACGCATTGCCTCTATATGCAAGCCACGGAAAAAGCAATCTATTACAATTTTCAGAAATCTATTACTTTTTAGCAATCGATCTGTTACCCTAAATCAAAGTCATGTGGCAACACTGGTGTCATGTCATTGTCATATTCATGTTTACTATTTTCATTTTGACAGTTCACTGTTTGAGTATTATTTTTCTATGTTTACTGTTTCTGATTTCTTGAGTAGTACTATAAAAATTTATTTTTTTTGGTGAAATGTTATAAGAAATTAATCCAATATGAATGGTTTAAATGAAAAAATAAAATCAACCGCTGAAACACAATTGCAAGGTAATTAAAGCAGCAAATTTGTGTATCTAGTTGTACTTTGTATTCACTTTGGCGATTATGTTTATTAATTTGTTCTGTTTTAGTTGCTATTGGTGTGCTTTTGGAATCATTGGCTGATAAAAACCTGTCAGTGTGTGAAGCAGTTAAAAGTTCCTTAACAAAGTTATCTGAAAATCACCCCAACCAAGTACTGCTGTCATGTTCAACATTTTGCACAAAAGCTCCAAAACCCAATAATGAACACATTGAGCTTATTCTGCGGCTTATGAGCAAAATTTGTTCTGAGCATATTGTAAATATTGATGGTGATACAGTTATTAAAATTATTGAATTTAGTTTGAAAATAATGACGGAAAGTACTAACTACGAACCTATTGTTCAAATGCCAGCTTCAGATATTCTAGTTGCATTGGGAAGATTGCATTATATTCAGGTAAGTACACTATTGGAATTTAATTCAACTAATTTTTTTGTTATAAATAATTGTTTTATTCAGACAGAAATAACAAATTAACTCACATTCTAAAGAATCCTCTAAACAGTGCTTTAAGCATTGTTATTGAGAATGCATTGGTGTTGACACTCACTAATCTATAAATAATAATGATGACAAAGATAACAAAAAAAAAATGCAATAAGCCATCAGTGATGTTGCCAACAAAAAATACAGGCTTAATTTTAGTTTAACTGAAATGATTTTAAAAAACTAAGGTTGTAGGTACAGTTTTTAGCAAACTTGTAGAAATGCTGTGTTGAAAATCTTTTCTGCCAAAACTCCGTATGGTAGATATTTTCTATTATTAGTTCTACTTTATGGCTTAATTTTGTTCAGTAATATAGGTAACTAAATAAATAGTAGTATCGACATAGAATAGAATATAATACCTATAATAGATTTTTGTTGTGTAATTTTCATTTTATTGACGCATATGTATCTTTGTTTTGTTTATTCATTTTATTGTATTTTACTCTTTGACTGGTAGACTAAGTGTATTATGTATGTATATTATTTTTAAAATTGTTATTTTCCCTGCTTTGTCAGCAAGATTGTACGATCTTTGGACGAATAAAAGCATTTTGAGTTTGGGTTTGATTTGCTATTCTATTCTGTATGTGTGAGAAATTACAAAAATAATCCACTCTTGGTGGCTTTTTAACTGCTTTAAATAGATATTAATTATGTGTTTAGTATCAAATCTTTATTGTAAATATATAATTTTTTTACCAACGGTTGAAATGTGCCAGCACACATATTACATATAAATAAAATAAAATAAATTACAAGATACAGTCAAAATTTAAATATCATTTGCAGATGTTACATTGAAATTCGAGACATTTACATAAACATATTAAAATAGAAAGTAAAGCCACTACAGAATTCATTCATCATAGTTTAAAAACGTTTTTCTATTATAATATGAATAGCTCAGCAGCATGCCCTTTGTTCCAACAGGCATTTTCAAAAGATTAAGCTGCTTGATTCGTAAAAGACTTTTAAGATCTATTTATTTTTTAATGATACATTCTCATTTATCCTACTTACCTAACCATGAATGGGGCTCTGCATCATCTAAATCATTGCTTAGGTCTTTGTCAACTCATTAAAATTAAGCTATACAAATGTTTTCTTTGAATGGTTGATTTTCAATGATGCTTTTTTATGAGGATTTTAATGGTTATAGAAGTGATGTTCATCAGCATGTTACTAGAAATTGCAACAACATTGATTTACCTTATGTAAGTATGGGTGTTGGTGGGGGTTCTATATCTTATCAGGGCATGAAAAACTATAATAGTATTCCATTAGATATAAAATATCCAAATGTTATTTATATATTCAAGTTTGTAATTAAGAAAAGTATTAAAAAAAGGTGAGGGTGTGTTGTAGCAATTGTATTGATGGGTTTGTTTGCTCAATGTATTGTATTGTGCTGACTAGCAGGGTTACTGTTATAAATAAGGTGACAAAGTATGTTTAATTGGATATTGTTATCAAGAGTGTGCTTTCATATATTGATATATTGATAATTAAGTACATACTTGCATTTTTAGAATTAATTTAGATGTAGCTATATTTAAAGACTTACCAATAAATTGGATGCATATCAGCCTGGAGAACAAGCAGGTTTTAGACGAGGCTACACAGTACTATGGAGCACTTGCAAATGATAAGGACATTAACAGAAAAAGCAAATGAACACAGTATAACACCCTGGTTGGCAATGATAGACTACGAGAAGGCCTTCGACTAGATAGAGATAAGGGCAGTATTAAAAGCTTTAAGTAACGCGAGTAACATTATCAAATACATATATGAAAACATCCCAAATAATGACAACACATGAAAAAATAAATGAAATAAAGATAAAACGTGGAGTAAGACAAGGAGATTCAATCTCTCCCAAACTATTTACCCTGGCTCTAGAAGATATGTTCAAAACCCTGGATTGGCAGAACAAAGGAATCCTAATAGACGGCGAAAGGCTAAATCATGTCAGATTTGCTGATGACATCACGCTGATTGCTGAAAACCAAAGGGATCTACAGAGTATGATTGAAAAACTAAACGAAAATTCAGAACAAATAGGTTTAAAAATCAACATTAATAAGACTAAATATTTAACCAATGACGCACATCAAAATCAACAGATAATCCTAAACAACCAACTGATTGAAAGAGTCCAGAGTTTTATATATCTAGGTCAGAAAATCGAGTTAGCAAAAAACAACTTGACCGCAGATCTTGCTCGAAGAATATCCTTGGGATGGTCAGCGTTTGGCAAGATGCAAGACATTTTTAAGTCCGACATGCCGAATACGATAAAATCGCAAGTTTTCAACCAGTATGTTCTGCCGGTGCTCATCTACGGAACAGAGACCTGGACGCTCAACAAAAACATTATCCATAAGTTTCAAACGACACAGCGACCTATAGAAAATCGAAACCTATACATCAATCTTCAAGACCACATCACCAATATAGAAATAAGAAGAAGAACAAAAGTCAGAGACATAGTAGAAAGAATATGTACATTAAGGTGAAACTGGGAGGGACATATTGGAAGAATGACAGACAACACATGGATGCAGAGAGTGATAGAATGAAGGCCATGGGAGAACAGGAGAAGTAGAGGAAGACCTCAAACAAGATGGTCGGATGACATAAAGAGATTGGCTGAACATGACTGGATGAGAAGAGCCTGCAACAGAGAGGACTGGCAGAAGTTAAGGGAGGCGTTCGCACGACGATGGGCGAATTAAGTTGCTGAAGAAGAAGAAGAAGAAGAAGATATTTAAATTGTGACATTAAAACATTTTAACATACCATTTATTTTAAACAAACCCCATAACTCAAGTGAGAGTCAACCAGTGCAAAATAAGCATCTTTAGCTACATATATATTGAGGTTGCTCTTTACTGTTTTTATAGCAAAGCAGCCTGATGCCAGCTATGGTACAATTGCTCAATATGCTACTCAAACTTTAACTTGTTGCCAATGACTAAGCCTAGGAATTTCTTAAAATTAGTATTACTAACAGATTGAGAACCCAAACAAACATCACTTAAGACCCATTTAAAATTTAAAATATTTATTTTTGATAGATTAAAAGACAGTTAATGTCACACCATTCTTTAACATTGGCTAAGTCTTGGTTTGTCATTTCCACAAGAATGTGTGTGTATGTCTTTACAATGCAGAAAAAGAGTGGTGTAATCAGCGAAGGATGTGCACTTGCCAAACTTG
>MU185444.1:46640-68868 GCA_016904865.1 Pissodes strobi | reverse complement strand
TGTGGCATGCCGGCTATGACACACAGGTCCTCTGATTCACTATTGTCAAAATGAACCTTTTGACATCTATCTGACAAAAAGAACCTCAACCATTCCAAAAGAGAACCACGAAAGCCATAGGCTTCAAGCTCCCGCAGTAGAATTTTTTTGTGAAACACAGTGAAAGGCTTTAGCCAGATCACAAAACACTACCGCGGCAACCTCTTCATCATTAAGGCTCAGATAAAGATCTTCCAACACATAAAAGATGGCATCGTTTGTGTTTTTTGAATGTTGAAAACCAAATTGGGACTTTAAAATATTTTTTGCATCCAACAAATTAACCATCATTTTTTAAGAAGTTTTTTGATGATTTTTGACAGTAAAGGCAGCAATGAAATTGGTTTGTAGTTGGCAGCAGTAGCTTCACCCAGCTTCTTTAGTATCTCAGAGAATTCACCATTTAAAAAAGAGGCGTTAACACAGTCAGCCAATGTAGTAAGGGCTGATATGGGTAGGTTAGCATGGACCTTAGTGGAGATGCGATCCTAGCCTGAAGAAGTTTTATTTTTTATTTCTCGCAAGACATCATCCTCAATTTCTTTGGCTGTTACAGGTGTGAAGTAAAAAGACTCACCAGTCCCTCCCTGTAAGAGGGATAAAGGGTCAGGTAAGGTGGCTTGGATGACCTGACTCAGTTGAGAGGCAACAGAACAGTAGAAGGAATTTAGCTAACCTCAAATATTTATCTACATAAAATAATCAAAACAAATGTCCACTTTTTTATTTTTCGAATAGAGAGTTTTAGCGCGCATACCCGCTAAAATTTATTAATTTATTAGTTTATTAATTTATTAACATAAAAATATCCATATTAAAAATAAACTTCAAAATAAATATATTGCTCCCAACTTTCCCTTAATTTTTTCCTTTGTGTACCCCTAGCTTTTACCTGGGTCCCCATTCCCAAGTTTGTCTCATTAATAATGTCTTGATAGACCCCAAGGCGAGAAGTGTGTGTCCTATGTCTTATATTTCCTTTTTTTTACTTGGCTGTCTTTTTTAGACTAATCACTATGCCTCACTTAAATTGCTCGCATTGTAGTAGTGTTTGTTATTTCAAAAGAAGACCGAAAGACGACGAGATTTTTGGTGCATCCTGCTACGGTTGCAAAGTAATTATCTGTAAAAATTGTACCGAAATCTCCGCAACCGAGGCAGACGCTCTCACTCTTAATAATAGATGTATATCGTTCTACTGTTTTGATTGTAAGGAAATAAATGAACTTCCACAATACAAAAAAGCACACGAACAATTGGAAAAGGCAAAAAACGATATAAAGAAGAGGGATACTTACATTACCAAACTTACAACTAAAGTTGAAGATTATATAAGTATACTAAAGAGGGTAATATCAACATTAAAAGAAGAAAGTTATCTTCTCAAGGTTAATACTGAAGATAGTAATCGACGATTGTCCGCAGGCCAATATAAACAGTAATATTGCAGACTCACTTGTAAGAAACATAACTTTCGCCAATGATCTAGATGAGCTAAAAAATAAAAACACTGATCTAAATCAACAACTTAAAGACCTTAACGAAATAAAACAAAACTGCCTTACTACCACTGATACATTAAATGCTGAAATTGAAGTTTGTATTTGTATTTGTACACGTGAGTGGGTTACCCTCCACTGCGACCCTTGGTCTATTGTGGCTCACATCTGTGTTTTCTACTATGCCAGAGGCTCGATGCTTTTTAAGAAATCGAACAGCTTTCTGGGGTGGATAGTTTTCAAATCTGCAAGTGTGATTTGAGTATTTCCAAACACTGTTTGTCTGGTTCTTTCCATTGCTGGACAGTGGCATATAACATGCTCCATTGTTTCTTCGTCCTCCAAGCACAGGCGGCATTCCGTTTCTTCGGAGAGCCCTATCTTGTTCATGTGGCTTCTTAGCCGACAGTGGCCAGTGTACATGCCAACTACAGCCTGTACCTGCTGCCGGCCGAGTTGAAGAGCTGTCCGGTTCTCACTCCTGATGGCAGATTCACCGCCAACTTTGAATGAGTTAGGCCTGGTAACTCTCTCCATTTATCTACAAATTGATTTTGTGTCCACCTGGAGAGGGCTTCTTTAGCTGTGTTATAAGCTATTCCCAGTACTGGTTCTGGTCCTATGAAGGCCGTTCCGGCCGCCTGCTTCGCAAGAGCATCAGCTTTTTCGTTGCCTTCATATCTTGTATGTCCAGGTATCCAGATCAATGTAAGTTTTTTTCTCTCCCTAGTTTGGTGAGTAGTTCCTGGTAGTTCCATACTGTCTTGGATGAACAACGGCTAGAATCAAGAACTTTTAGAGCTGCTTGACTGTCCGAGAAAATTTTGATTGACTTGCCTTTCCAGTTTCTATGGATGAGCCACTGTGCAGTCATATCAATGGCCTTAACTTCAGCCTGAAAAATGGTTGCATGTTTGCCTAGGGAACATTTAAGCTCAACCTTACCATTTTTATTCCATGCAGCGGCTCCCGTACCACCATTGGTCTTGAAGCCGTCAGTGAACCAACTATTCTCTGTTCTTCTCAGATTTTCAGAGTCCTTCGCCCATTCGTTCCTCTCTGGTAGGAGGACGTCATAGGCATGGTAATAGGTGGTTTTGGTAGGCATAACATCTAATGGTAGACCCAACATACTGTCATGCTCATTGGCATTTTCCAGCCTGTTGGGCACCATGATGATCGCCTGCGGATTGTTGATCACACCGCCTGTGTCAATCTATACGTCGCCCATCTAGCCTCCTTCTCCAGTACTATTTGAAGAAGTGGCAGATTTAGAAGACACTCAAGCGCTGCCGTGGGTGTAGTGCCGAAAGCGGCACTAATTGCCAAACACGCTTGTCTTTGTAAGGTAGATAATTTGATCCTCGCGGAGCTCTGTAAGCTCTTAGAGTACCAAGCTACTGCCCCATATGTTATCATTGGTCTTATGACCGCGATATAGAGCCAGTGCATTTGTTTGGGATGTATGCCCCATGCGTCTGCAGGTCCATAATGACAGTTTCGCTTTGGCGGCAGTTTTATCCAGATGTGCATTCCAGTTAAGTGTTTTATCTAAGGTAATTCCTAGATACTTAACTGTATTCGCAAATGGGATAGTTTCTCCTTTGAGTGAAGGTGGTCTTAGGTCTTCCAGCCTTTTCTTCCTTGTGAACTGTACCATAACTCTTTTGTGTGGGTTCACAGATAGTTGTTCCCTTTCACACCAGTCATAGACCACGGTCAGCACCTCTTGCAGATCCTCTGAAATAGTTCTTTGCAAGTTGCTTCTTATCAGTATTACTAGATCATCCGCATATGCCTGCACCTCCACATCGCACAGCGAGAGGACCGCCAGCAGACCATCCATCAGGAGATAACACAGAAGGGGCGACAAAACCCCGCCCTGCGGACATCCCCTAACAGCCCTGAATCTGTAGCTCTCCCCCTGTAGGGTTGTTGTGCCCACTCTGCAGTTTAACATACTTCCGTTCCAGTTCCTTATTTGTGGTTCAACCGCTCTTTCAGCTAATGCTGTGTATAAGGAGTTTGGTAATGCGTTATTGAATGCTCCTTCGATGTCTAAGAACACACCCATCGCGATAGTCTTGCTTTCTAACGCTTGTGTTATGTTCCCGACAAGGTTGTTTAGTGCTAGTTCTGTAGATTTGTCGGTCTGATACGCATATTGGTGAGCATTCAGTGGATACTCACCAAGTGCACCCGTTCTGATGTACACGTCGAGTATCTTTTCCATGCATTTCAACAGAAAGGAGGTCAGACTTATAGGTCTCCATGAGTTAGGTGTTGATTCCCTACGTCCCATTTTTGGGATGTACACCACTCTGAATTTAGTCCAGCTGCTAGGTATGTAATTACTCGATAGGCTGGCTCTAAAAAGTTTGATTAGGAATGGTGTTAATACTTCCAGACCGTTCTGCAGCAGTGCTGGAAATATTCCGTCCTCACCAGGTGATTTAAAAGGCTGAAACAATAGAATAGCACTTTTAATTGTTGATGCATTAATGATGTTCTTGGGGACAATCCAATCACCCGCTTTTGGCCGATTTGATCGGTCCCAAACAGGCTCCTCCTCATCATTATGCAAAATCCGACATCCCGGGAAATGAGTCCTAGCCAGAAGTTCCAACGTCTCCATGCCAGATTCCGTAAAAGATCCGTCAGGTCGTTTTAGCGATCCTAACTCCTGAACGGGTTCTCTAGAGAGGATTCTATGGATCCTTGCCCTGCCAGGTGCATCTGTCATGCCCTGGCAGAAGGTTTCCCATGAATTCCTTTTTGCCTCTCTGATGGCTTTGTTGTAGTTCGTTAGAGCAGTTCTGTATTGATCTCATGTGCCGGTCTCTTTAGCTCTTTTAAAGAGTTTACGAACCTCCTTTCTTTGTTTGTCAAGGGAGTTGTTCCACCAAGTGGTTCCTCTGTTGTCCCTTTTAGTCTTGACTGGACAGTTTTCATGATAAGCCGTATTTATGGCTGTCCTCAGTTGCTCCGACGCCAGCTCAATCTCATCACGATTTGATATCTTTGCAATAGAGGTCCGCATCTGCTCCTGATGGGTAAGACTAAAACCAGCCCAATCAGTGTACTTAGTATCCCTGTATTCAAAGATGGGTCTTTCCCCTGTTTTCAGATTGAAGAGAATATGTCTATGATCAGAGCACGAGGGCTCTGATGACACTATCCAATCTGAGATTCTTGTGGATAAGAGATTATCACTGATCATTAGATCTAATACTTCCTGCCTATTGGCAGTTACAAAGGTTGGTTCAGAGCCCCTGTTATTAACAACCAGCCCCTCCCCTAGTAAATAATTGTATAATGACTCACCTCTTTGGTTGATGTCCGTGCTGCCCCACACTGCATGGTGCGCATTGGCATCACATCCAACCAGTAGATGGATGTTCTTCCTCCGACTGTAGGCGACCAAGTTCCGCACTTCAATTGGAAGAGGTTGGTTTGCTTCAGCGTCCCCAGGAAAGTAGGCAGAGTAAACGATCATATCCGTTGTGCCCTGTCCCATGGGTATTTTGACAAGCGCTGTCGCCATGTCCCGCGAGCAATGATCTGAAATTTTGAAACATTTCATGTTGTTTTTGATTAAGATACATGCTCTGGGTCTGTTTCCAGAGCAAATTATCTTACCTGATGTATTACCTAGGCCTCGTATTCGGCCTGTTGTTGATAGCCAGGGTTCCTGGAGAAGGGCGATATCTACCCGTCCTTCATTAAAAGTTTTGCCAAGGATGTATGAAGCAGCCTTGGCTTGTTGCAGATTGGCCTGCAGAAAAATGGTCTTATTTTCCATTTTTCTTCCCAGTCTGCTCATCCAAGGGGTCCTACCTCCTTGTTTTTTCGACCCTTTGGTCCCCTTGCCAGGGATGGACTTTCCTTTCCCTTTCAGGGGGCCTGGTCGAGGTGCGACATTTTTTTAGAGGGATTTGACTCCCTCTCTGCCACCCGATGTTGAAGCTGTTGCTTCCACCAATCCGGTCTCAGGTTTAGAAGCTTCTGTGAAGACAGAATCAACCCTACCTTCAGCTTCCTCCTGAGGGGTTTCGGCGGAAGTGCCAGCCTCCTGTTCACGTGGGGCATCTCTCCGTTCCCCCCGTGGCCTAGGACGGAATTGGACCTGTCCAAAGCCAAAGAAGGGTCTGAAGTCCATCCCCTTCAGAGTCGCCATTGATTCGTCATCAATGGCGAATGTCCAGGTTTGTCCTGGACCTGATTCTTTCCGGTGTAGAATTGTCCACTCCCGAGTGTTTAGACTGCGGTTCATATTCCGCAGTCTTGTAAGAACCACTTCCGATGTCAACCGTTTGTCGTTATCATCGGGTATGTATGCGATGCATATATGTGGTTTTGGTATGTCGACTCCGCTGACGGCTTTAAGTTGAGCACCCTCCCATGGCTTCAGGACGGCTACTACGTTCTTAAGCCATGTCATGCTCGCGTCGTCAGCGCAAGTTTATGCAAATGACCTTAAAGAAAGCAGAAATAAAAATGTTCATCTTGGAGAGGAATTATCGGCTTTAACAAGCAGTGATGTCAGTACATTCCAAAAATTAACATTCTTAAAAACTACGGCTAGTATATAAACTATGGATACCATGGACGTCGACTGCTCAAAATTACCTTCACTTGAATGTAATTTGTCTTGCCTATACCAGAATGTGAGAGGACTCAACACTAAAACCAACCAATTCTATAAAGCTGTGTGTAGCACTGACCATAATATCATAGCAGTAACGGATAGTTGGTTGCAGGATAGTGTTGGTAACATAGAACTATTTGGTAACGACTTCTCATTATTTCGATGTGATAGAAGAATTGATCAGATGGGTGTATCACGGGTGGAGGAGAAATACCCTTGCTGTTAAGAGGTCGTTGAAAGCAATACAACTTGATCTCCAGGTTATTAATACCAATGTTGATGTAGTAGGCTGTAAGTTACAGGTCAACTATTTTCCCCTTTTCTCCTGGTCATTTATATACCGCCTAATAGGTACATCTATTTCCGAATTATCGTCGTGCTGTGAGTACTTTGAACCCATTCACTACCTGTATGGTAAAAATCTACTAATAAATAGGCGACTTCAATTTACCAACTTTTACTTCTGAAAACTTCAATGCAGATTCCAGGGCGGCGATTTTAAATAATTTCTGCAATCTTTTCACATTACTCCAGTATAACAGTATTCCTAACTCGTTAAATGGAGTACTGGACTTGGTTTTATCCAGTTTTTCATGCATTGTGTCAAGGGACCTCTCGACGCTTGTTGACGAAGACTCACACAATAAACATTGCTTTTAAACTTAAACTGAATAAGAAACACAACTTTCCCGTCAATATTGAGCACTCAAGATTCAACTTCAGACATGCGAACTTTCCGTTATTATATAATATGATACTAAATTCAGACTGGGCCTATGTTTCAGGCTCCGAAAATGTCGATGAGACCTGTGCTAGGTTTTATGAAGTGTTGTATAACATCTTTAATATATGCGTGCTAAAGTCGATTATCCGAAAAAAGAAATTTCCTGTCTGGTTTACATCTACTATAATTAAAAGTATTAAACAAAAACATAGAATATTCAAAGCATTAAAACGAATTAACTCAGACAATTTAAAAACTAAGTATCGGCTTCTACGCTCTAATACAAAACATATGATCGATGCCGCACATGTTGATTATGTCAGAAGGGCGAAGCTTCTATAGTAAATGACCCTACAGCATTTTGGACTTATATATAATCTAGAAAAAATGCTTCGTCTCTCCCTGAAATCTTTAAAGATTGAGAATTAGAACTGTCCGATCCCACTAACATTGTAAACGCATTCGCTGCTTTCTTTAGAAGTGTTTACATCAGTCCAACCGATCCTGTAATTCAAAATCATGCCACCAACAGTGGGACACATATTGTGCTTAAAATAGCACACATGATATAATACTGCGATCAGAAAAAAAGCTAGAAGATAAAACCACTCAGAGCACAGACAAGATACCGTCCATGCGTTGCTTCAGCCTCTATCCTTTATTTTCAACCTTGCACTCAAAACCGGTGTCTTTTCTAAGATTTGGAAAAAATCGAAAATTACACCTATCTTCAAAAAGGGGGACATATCAGTATCTAACTATAGGCCCATATCCATTTTGTGTGCGTTTGCGAAGGTGTTCGAGATGTGTTTATACAAATGCATATTTACCCCGGTAAAAAATATTATCTTTCCAAACCAACATGTCTTTTTCAGCAGCCGCAGTACGGTTACTAATTTGGCACTCTTTTCCCAATACGTAGGTCGGGCTCTTGATAACAGTCTTCAAGTTGATGCACTTTACACGGACTTTTCGAAGGCCTTCGATAGACCCTATCATATCATATTTTTCTCCAAAAAATTAATCTAATGGGGTTTAGTTCCGACCTTACCATGTTTTTAAGTCATATTTGAGTAATAGAGTTCAATATGTTGAAGTTCGGGGACATCAATCAAACAAATTCCAGGCAACTAGCGGAGCACCTCAGGGCAGTAATCTAGCACCATTGATCTTTCTTCTTTTTATCGACGATATATGCAATAAAATCTCAAGTAATGTACTACTGTTTGCAGATGACCTGAAAGTCTTTAAAGTTGTACGTTCTCTCGATGATTGGTGAAGAGTGGTGCAAGCTGGATAATCTCCCTTTGAATATCGGTAAATGTCTAACTATGACCTTTTCAAACACGCAAACTTCTATTAATTTTGTTAAGAAAGGTGTCAAAACTGTCACTAGATGTTCCACTTTCAAAGATTTTGGTGTTATATATGACTCAAAGCTCACTTTTGCTCCCCATATAGACTCTATTTGCAATAGTGCAACAAAGATGCTTGGCTTTATCATACGCAATTCAAAGGACTTCTCTAGCAAACAAGCGATGAAAACACTTTTCACTAGCTATATAAGATCCAACCTCGAATATAGAGCAATTATTTTCAACCCAGTTTATGACCAATATGTGGCTCAAGAGCATTCAGAGAATATTTTTAAAGTTTCTTGCCTTTAAGTGTGATGGAATATGTCCACCCAGAGACAGTGATCAGCTTCTTCTTTTGCAGAGATTCCAGGTCCCATCTTTGTTAAACCGCATAAATTTTTTACTAACGCAATTTATTAGCAACATCTGTACAACTTACATCGATTGCTCCGATTTACTAACGCAAATTCAATTTTACGTGCCATCACGAACTACTAGAAATCCTTCCACGTTTTTCTTAGCAACTCCAAACACAAACTTTTTATGTAGGTATGTTCTATATTGTTGTGGAGGAGTCATGTTTACCTTACAAATGTTTGCCTATTTTCTCCACTTATTCATAAATTAGAGCCGCTTGCTCAGGCTCCAGGGTGTAAACAGCACAAGTGCTAGTTTAGTGACCCTAACGAAGCTGAAAAACCGAAAGGAAACTGGAAAAACGGTCGATGTTTCGAGTAACAAATCTGCCCCGTTGTCAAGAACAAACAAATCTAAAAATGAAAATGGTTAGTAAAATGTAAAGTACAGTAAAAAGCTTTTTTCTACGAGCGTGCGCAAAGTAGCTACTTTGCGCATGCTACTCAGTGCGCAAAGTAGTACTTTCCCGCACGCTATGCGGGAAAGTGTGCGGGAAAGTAAAATTCTCTAAATTCACCAGAGACAAGAAAATGTTCATATATTTTTAGAAATTTTACACTTTTGGACTTTAATTCAATATAAGAAACCGTTTTAAGTCATAATTATACTCTTTTCCTTAAAAGTTTCCGTAATTCGCGATATTGTAACTTAAACCAAAAACCATATATTTTGAAATCCTCGGTATAATAGTAAAAACTTATGTCAAGCAACAATACTTATAATTGTCAAATTGACAGATTTTAAACAAATCTAGGTGTAAAACGAAGTATCCCAAAAACATAATCCTCAGCGTCGCTAGAAATCCTTAAGAAAATGGATAGTTCTAATGACCCCAAGATTTACCTGAATGTATCCTGGCACGTGGAAGAAAAATGTGATTGATCGAATTATTTATGCAACATAAGAAAACCGTTTTAACTCTTAATCATTCCCTTTTCTCTCAAAGCTTCCGTAATTCGCGATAATACAACTTAAACAAAAAACCATATCTTTTTAAGTCATGTCAGGTCAGCGATAATAGTCATGTAAAGCAACAGTAGGTATAATTGACAGATACTTTTTCTTTTATTTAAATACGGGTCATTATTATTTTGTGCTTGTTTGAACCGCGCTCGTAGAAAAAATATTGTTCCTAACACTTGCGCAAAGTGACTTCTCCGCACTCGACTGATTGACCGAACTCCGCTTGGCGTCGTTCGGTCAACATCAGTCGCGTGCGGAAAAGTATCACTTTGCGCACTTGTTAGGAAAATAACTATTTCAAATTGTCAAGCTTTGAATTGATTTTGACAAGATGACAATTATAATGTCATATTATTTAATTACTGCTTACGGTTACTGGTCTTTTGGGTTAGTGTGATATTGAGGTGTTATTAGGTAAATAATTGATTCGTTTTTGAGGTTTTATATATCTACAATTTGGTGTTATTCGCTAAGGAAGAATTCAATGATTTTTGATAAAGGTGTAGTTAATTTTTAAATGTTCCTTATCACCTTCAGTTTTTAGCAAAGGTAACCAGGTGCTATTAAAACTAACAGATGTTGAAGCAACACATTCATCTTTATATAATAAAATTAAAGCACTTTCCTTAATTTTACGTTTTTTAGATGATGGTTCATTTGCTAAAATACTTGAAGCGTTCCATTGTATTTTGTGATTGTTATCAAATGCATGTTGACAAATGATTTGTGAAATTGTGTATTTTTAATATAGGTTTGGTGTTCTTTTATACGTTTTGATAATGGTCTACAGGTTTCACTTATATAAAATGTATTGCATTCACGTAGTATCTTATAGATAGCATTCTTAGTACTTTCATTTTCATTGAGTGATTTTGTTTTTGTTAGTTTGGATCTAAGGGTGTTTTCTGGTTTGAAAATAGTATTTGCTAAAAACTGAAGTTGATAAGGGACACTTAAAAATTAACCAAACCTTTCAACAGAAATCATTGAATTCTTCCTTAGCGAATAACACCAATTTGTAGATATATAATACCTCAAAAACGAATTAATTATTTACCTAATAACACCTCAATATCACACTAACCCAAAAAACCAGTAACCGTAACCAGCAATTTAATGATATGACATTATAATAATTGTCATCTTGTCAAAGTCAATTAAAAACTTGACAGTTTGCAAGAGCTTTTTACTGTAATTTACATTTTACTAACCATTTTCATTTTTAGATTTGTTCGTTCTTGACAACGGGGGCAGATTTGTTCCCCGAAACGTCGACCATTTTTCTAGTTTCGTTTAGGTTTATCAGCTTCGTTAGGGTCACTAAACTAGCACTTGTGCTGTTTACATTACACCCTGGAGCCAGAGCAAGCAGCTCTAATTTATGAATAAGTGGAGAGAATAGGCAAACATTTGTAAGGTAAACAAACTTTTTACTTAAAGCACCAGTCTATAGAGGAATGATCTTGTTTAATACATCGTGTGGCGACATTGATATTTGCGGACTTTCACCAGCGCAGATTACCAATAAACTCAAAAATAAATTTCTAATTTAATATATTAAAATATTAATTAATATAATTAAGTTATTTTATAGTATTGTTATTTATAATTTAGTTTTAACTTTGTAATTAATCGTCTTGTAAATGGAAGTTTATTTTCTGTTAGACAATAAGGCTTATTATTATTATTATTATTATTATTATTATTATTATTATTATTAATATGTTAGCATCTAAATGAATTATAATTTGTTGATATTGTTGCAACTCTGAGAGTACCAATAGTATTCCAGGTCTCTTTTTGTTTGTTATGAGCTGACTATAGTCTATCGCTGAAATATTTATCCTTAGTAGCCTTTATGGTTTTGCGATAAATTCTTCTACATTTATTAAAAAAAAAATATTGTTTAAAAAAACTTCCTTAACGTCTCATAATTTTAGATGAAACCTTTAAGTCCTTAGTTATCCAAGATTTTATGGCTTTTGATTTAATATTGTTACGTTTTTCCCGTGGGTTCTTAACAGAATTACAACTTTACTATTTTCAACTAATACTCTCTTTATTCACTACCACTGTATACAATTTAACTCACTAAACTAGTCTTATAACTTTACCACTAATATCTATCCAACACTCAATGATTAACTGAACTAACTAACCGACTGACTAACATTCGCCTTAGGTCTGCTTATATATAATCTTAAATCTATCGCGAATATTCGGGAAGTATTCCGAGGCCACTCTATATGATCTCGACGAGGCCATCGAGATAATTCCAGCGATCTTGAAACTTCGCGTCCGGCCGGGCGATGAGTCATACAGACAAAGAAGCGAGCGGCACGGCGGCTAGTTCTATAGGGTAGCACAAAAACGTTCGGATGGTTGTTAGGCTAGCCGTAACATTGCCTCCCTCTTAATTCTGATCGTCCCGATTAGCTACTTCATGTCCGTGATATGCTTTCAACCTGTCGAGATGGACAACTTTCAATTTGCTTCTGGGGCTACGCTGAATTGTATACACAACGTCATTAATTCTTTTGATGACCGTAGAGGGTCCTTCCCATACTGGTGTTAGCTTGGGAGATCTTCCTGTCTTCCTTTGCGGGTTATATAACCAGACTTTATCGTTCATCCGAAATCCCCTAGAGTTAGCTTGGAGATCATATCAAGCCTTCATTCGGTCACTGGCGAGACGTTCAAACGGTAGTCTCACATCATTCTGTTTCATCTTCCCACTGGAACCTTGACTTGAGGCACAGGTTGAACACTGCTGGCACCATGATTTGACATCCTGGCAGTAGTTGACCCAGTAAAATCTGTCGCGGATCTTGTCAATCATTCCGTTAACTCCGAGATGAGCACCAAACTTTCTATTATGTACTTCGTCCAGAACTTCCGATACCCTCTTCCTTGGTACCACTAACTGCGTCTTCACTACTTTGCCATCGGCGCTTTCCCAGGCTCGTTTAAGGAGCCCATTTTCAACTACCAGGGAGTCCCACTGAGCCCACTGAGATTTAAAAGTAGATCCCTTAGTTGAAATATCTCTCCAGCTTGGTCTTGGTTGACGTTCTTCCTTAGCTTTCAGTGGTAGTGCTATTTCATTATCATCAAGCTGATCTTTCTTTAGTTGCTCTGTGGTTCACTGCTGATCAACCTTAAACTTGATTCGCCTAATGGGAGTGATTCCTCCTCGTTGGTCAATTCTTTGGCGATGTTTATAATTATCCTCACATGACCTTCTGGATAAAGCATCTGTATTACTATGCCATCTTCCTTCCCTATGCTTAGCCTTAAAGTTATATTGCTTCAACTGTTCCTGACTTGGCTTTGAACTGCTGTTGTCTCTGGATGGAGCTGTAGGTCGTAGTTGTACTCGACAGTCTCTCTTAAAATGCCCAATGTTGCCACATATATAGCACTGATTTGAAACATTTCGGTTACGTGGCCTATCTTCTAGTGGCTCCCGGAATCTTTGTACTTGACAGTCTCTTTTGAAATGCCCAGTCCTGCCGCATCTATAGCACTGATTTATAGCCTTTTGATTACATGGTCTAACTTCTGTTGGCTCCCGGAATATCCGTACTCGACAGTCCCTTCTGAAATGTCCAGTCTTTCCACATCTATAGCACTGATTTGATGTACTTCGGCTATGTGGCCTATCTTCTATTGGCTCCTGGAATCTTTTTACTCGACAGTACCTTTTGAAGTGTCCAGTCTTGCCACATCTATAGCACTGATTACGGTTGTATGGCCTAACTTCTAGTGACTCCCGGAATCTCCCCGTGGCCTGAAGAACTTCGGTTAATTTCTTCAAAATACCGCCCATTTCAGTTAGTTCACAATTTTCACCAAATTTTCTTCCTTGATGGATACTTCCCTGATTGCTGGCTTGGAGAGTTACAGGCCGCCTCGATTTCCAGAGCTCTACCCAAAACTTCACGGCTGCTATCAAATTTGGCTAGACGTAACATCTTCTGAGTTTCTGGATCTCTGACACCGTCCACGAAATATTCAGCAACAAGTTCCTCTTGAAATTCTTCTGTTGCTCTCGGATAGGCCAACTGAACGAGACGTCTGACGTCTGCCTCAAACTCTTGCAGGTTTTCACCAGGCTTCTGATGTCGGGACTTAACTTGTGCCTGATACAGTTGTCTTCTATGTTGGTCTCCAAATCGTCTCTCCAGGGCAGCTGCAAGTATGTCATATTTCCCTTGTTGGCTGATAGGAATGGTCTGAAGTAGTTCTAGGGTGGACCCACGAAGCGCTACCACTAGTGATGTAGCCATTTCTTCGTTATTCCAACCGTTGGCAACAGCAGCGGCTTCAAATTGCCTTCTGTACATTGTCCAGGATGTTTGACCGTCATACGTTGGAGATTTGATGTTATGTCCTGTGGCGAATAACCTCTCGGTGGGTCCTTGATTTTTTAGTCTGATAAATTCTGCTTGTAGATTCTTCATTTCTTGCTGTACGTTTCCTACTTCTTTCTGTATACTTCCAACTTCTTTTTGTACATGTCCGACTTCCTTTTGTATATCACCTACTTCTTTTTAAAAATTTTCGTCTAATATTTTCTGTAATTTTCCTTGCTCGCTTACCACTACATCCAACATCCATTTCTGAAGCCGGTCCTGTTCTATTTGCCTTTTATCTTCTTGATCTTGTAAAATTGTCTTTAGCAGGTCCTGTTCTGCTTGCCTTTTATCTTCCAGGTCTTGTAAAATTTTCTGAAGTTGGTCCTGTTCTGCTTGCCTTTTGTCTTCTTGATCTTGTAAAATTTTCTGAAGCCGGTCCTGTTCTGCTTGCCTTTTGTCTTGATCTTGTAAAATCTTCTGAAGCCGGTCCTGTTCTGCTTGCCTTTTGTCTTCTTGATCTTGAAAATTTTTCTGAAGCCGGTCCTGTTCTATTTGCTTTTTACGTTCTTCCTCTTTCCGATCCACTTGCCTTCTACGTTCATCCTCTTCCCGATCCGATCGCCTCTCAGCATTTAAATTATCCATAAAATCTGCCAACATTTTATTTATTTGTTCCATTTCTGCCACTTGTTGCCTCGTATTGACCATAGAATTTTATAAAATTTTCACAGAATCCACCAATCAAACGGTCTCATTGACTTACTTGTACCCTTTTCTTTCCTCGAAAAATACTTCACAAGACCGGTCCTTTCACAATCCAACTTCTGACACCAAATGTTACGTTTTTCCCGTGGGTTCTTAACAGAATTACAACTTTGCTATTTTCAACTAATACTCTCTTTATTCACTACCACTGTATACAATTTAACTCACTAAACTAGTCTTATAACTTTACCACAAATTACTATCCAACACTCAATGATTAACTGAACTAACTAACCGACTGACTAACATTCGCCTTAGGTCTGCTTATATATAATCTTAAATCTATGGCGAATACTCGGGAAGTATTCCGAGGCCACTCTATATGATCTCGACGTAGAGAGATTGGCCAATAATTACGCAAGAGTCTGAGAATGCCTAAAAGTTCCCTTCGGAGAAAATGCGACCAAGTCTTCTATTGTTTTTTTTTCTTTTTTCGGAAAGGCGAAATTTACAAAAAAGCTCCCTCATGGTCTGACAAACCAGGACTATTACTCATTTTGAACCCCCTGCGGTTTGTTATATTTATATGTGAATTGAAACACTCATGTTGCTACAATTATTCACTCGCTTTAGAAACTGCCGAAACTGATATATAAACCACGTCATACTGATTACTGTCGTAGTAGAATTTTCTTTGCTTATATCTAGTGGACATGATAAAGAAATTGTATTTAAACATGATTTCAGCTTACCTCAAATAGTCTCTCTATGGAAACCTATTAAGATCTAAAAGTTCTTCGGCAATCTTCCCTGAAACCCAGCTCTGCCAAGATCCCTACAGTCTTTTTCTGAAGCCAAGATACTCTCTCCACCTGAGCTGCATGCCCCCAAACTAGTACTGTGGAGCATGGCATATTATGCCATTTTTAGGTTTCCAGATGAGACATTCTCTGCCAGCAATCTGTGTCTCGCAATGAAAACAACACCCCTCTATTTTTATTCAAACCATTCGCTAGCTGTCGATTGTGCTGCCCTTTCCCACCCCAGAGATGGTGGTCTCATCCACAAAAAGGGTACTAGTTCTTCTCCCTGCCATTAGAGGAGAGATCGTTGACGTAGAGGGAAGTAACAGTGTGTCAGTCTTGTGTATATTTGCGCCAAAACTACAAATATAAGTCAGCCTATGTACTAAATGGAAAGATCTACCTTCGGAAAGATGATAACTCTGACCCAATTAGGATTAGACATAAAAGTGATCTAATGCAGATTACATAGAACAAACTGCGTAAGTTTCAAGTAAAATTATTAAAATCAACAAAACAAAAATTCTGCATTAAAAATTGAGTATTAATTGACTCTAAATGTCCTATACATGCATATAAGAAACCTAAGAAACAAAATAGAAATGTTATTCACATAATGAACAAATTATTCGTATCATTGTTTTCAGTGAAACATGGATTTATCAAAATCTTCCCTCATTCACTGCTATCCACCATGGCAGAGCAACACGAGGGGGAGGCACAGCAGTCTATGTGAGAGATGACATAGACTATGTAAACATGCAACAGTCATGGAATGAGACCTACGGAAGGATGAATTTAACAACTAAGTATTTTACAAACGTAGGAAAAAACCACCTCTGATAGATCCAAACCAGAATATTAATTTTGCGGAAGAAAGGGTAAATAAAACAACTTTTCTTCACCCAACAACTAAGACAGAAGTCAAAGAAATAATATTTAACTTAAAACTAGCTATTGCAACACCATCGCAGACATTTTGGTTGAACTACTAAATGAAGTTTTAGAAACTGCAATATACCCACCAGAATTAATAGTAGGAAACTTAATATCAAAATACAAAAGTGGAAAGAAGTAAGGCCTGTTACAGTATTGAGCACATCCTCAAAGGTTGTAGAGAAAGTGGTAAAGAAGAGACTAATAAAGTTTATCGAAAACGAATTTGGGCATGGCTATTGACATCCTAGAACGCACTACTGGTGAACTGAACAAAAACAACTATGAGGTTACGATATTTATTGACCTGAAAAAGGCATTTGACACAGTAGATACTAATCTAATGCTAAATAAGTTATACCAAATGAGCTTGTGTGTTATGAACTGCTCAAGTCATATTCAGCCAACAGAATGAAATTCACAGTGGTCAGCAATCAAGATGGTGAAATACAACATGCAACAGTTAAGGTTGCTCAGTATCTGTTGTATGTGCATAGTTTAAAATATAATGAACTTAAATCAAGATGCTACATGTTTGCGGACGATGCAATTATAGTTAGTGCTTGAAAATTTAAAGAATCTTTAGAAAAAGATATATTATACTGTGATCTCAAAAAGTACTATGAATGGCTGTGCTACAATAAATCAAGTATAATTTTGAAAAGAACTGGATATACGATAATTAAAGAAAAACGTAAACTCTCACGTAAAATTACTGTTAAATTAAATATTGCAGTGCTTAAGGAGGTTATGCAGTATAAATATTTAGGGCTAATTATCTCAAACAAATTAACATGGAACGAGTGTTACGAAACTGCTGGATAGTGGACTGTATTAACTCATAATGCACTAGTTCTATTTTAATGTGATATATTTACTACTATTTTTAGAAAAACAAGCTGCGTGCCAGTACTATATGTCAATACTTATATATCAAAAAATGACACTGACTGACAGATGCGCCCGCGCCGTGGAGACAATAATAGACATAATTATCTCCTTTAGCTGGGCCATTCTACAAGGATGTAAACCTTTTATATGGTCCATTCTATGTATAATGTTAGTAGCTCTAACATGCCGGCCGCCTTGAAATTTACATATTTCAAAAAGGAACTAAATACTTAATACACTAAATTTAAGAATAATTATTACATATCAGTAATAACATACGCATTTTTGAAAACTAAAACTTAACACTAATACCAGCGAATATTAACTACGACAAGAAGGTCCACTTAATGACAAGAGAGCACTTCTTCTTCGTTGTCTGGTAACGATCGGCGAATTTCGCCGCACACAGGTTGAATTTAAATAAAAGCTGGCCATAAACGATATTTTCGTTTGCGGTATATTTAATCAAATTTATGACGAAATTATTTATAGCACTCTATTTGGCTTTGGAAAAACACAATTGATATCTTCTGAATTGTTTGCAGCGCCCTGTCAAACTTACGTTATGGTTTTTTTATTATTATTATCACCAAATAAATATTTTGATTAAGTTTGTATTCAACTGGCTGTTTCAAAAATCTGTTAACGTTTTTAATTAGTTATTATTGATAACAATACTCAAGGTATGTAATAACTAATATTTAAAAGATTTTGATTTTGTGCTAATGATTTCACTATATTTCCGAATACTAATATTCTGACAAAAGACATCAAGAAGAAAATGTTGCTCGATTTTTCCCCATCTTTTAATATTTAATTAAATTTTGGCCTTTTGGGTGTTTTTAAAATTGGTTAAAGGTTTCGCACAATATTTTTACTGTATATTTCATTCCTATTTTGTAATACAATACAACTAAAAAATAGCGATATTATCTTATATCGAATATTGACTCGACTATATCATTTAAGCATGAAAATTAATCTGACAAAAGGATGAGCTGGTCTATGGCCGTCGCGTCAAAGGTCGCCTGCCAACATGATTGTTTTATTTGTATCATGGCCTGCCGATATCGTTGCCGCCGCGGAAAGTGATCCTTCTTATCGAATAGTTTTGCCCAAGTACATAATAAAAAGATAAAGATTGATATACTACACAGCTAACGTGCTAACACTCCGTTGAGGATATGTGTTGGTGTTATACCTAATTGTGCAACAACTGAAGTACTGAAGCCAGATTATCAGAAAATGGCGCGTCGAAATGAGGAGCATTATAAGATCCTTGACACAAATAGTGCCCTATAAAAAATCGGCCTCTCCTATTGGTCAATTCGCATGGCCCTCCGCTCGCTTCGCTCGCTACGGGGGCTCAAAGAAAGGAAACTAACCAGGTGCTAACCCAAACTAATCCAAGACGTACCCAAAATCAAGAAAAAAACTGTTTAGAAACATAAACTTAAAAAAAATAAAAAAAAAGGAACGGGGATCGAACCCAGGCCGTCTAGGTGAGACCCAGCTGTCTAAACCTTTACACCACGACACTCCCGAGAGCTCTTGGCAGAAATTGATTGCATCCCGAAGACATATTGTAATACGAGATGGATCAACCAATAGGAGACGTCGATTTTTACATAGTGTACTATTTGTGTAAAGGATTTTAAAATGCAAATGAGGATCCCTTATTGGCTAAATTTGTAACGTGCGCAGCTTTCCCTGCTGCTGTCTTGTTTGAGCATTTACGTTTCTCTGTTTTTTTTTTGCTTCATATATTGTACTGAAAGTATTTTTAAATGTCATTTAAATTACCCTTAACTCAACGCATTATTAAATTATTGGAATTTTAAAAGCTATATCTGTTGTAAAGTCATCGGTACCGGGTGGGCAAGAAATTGAATAATCGATTAAACGCTTAGTATTTTAGCAAACAACTGAATAACCGATTAATCGATATAATCGATCATCGATATTTTCTGAAATATTAATCGATAAGTCGATTAATCGGTAATTTCTTAAAAGTGAATCGAATAATAGATTATTGTCGCCCACCCCTAATCCCATAATATTGTAGTAAGTGAAACTGAAGCTTAAATTTCGGCAGAATCATTATTGCTGATGCAAGACGGATGTTATTATAAAAAGAGGTAATACATACTTTGGCTGAATCAGCAGATAAAAATTTATAATTTAGTTTTAATTTGTAAATATGGCTTTAATATTACCTTGGGATAGTCAGAATATAAGCAAGTGTTTTTGAACAACAGCTGCACTGATGCTTCTATATTTTTTACTAGTTTCGTTCCTATTAGATTAATTTAAGAAAGAAAACGATAACTCTGAAATACATGTATGGCAAAATTTCAGGCCCTCATCAACGCGTTTCTGTCGTCCGCTTAACATTCATTTTGCTCGTGAGACTCCTGAATTAACCTTTGCAAAAACAAAATTTGGATCATCGAATTAAAAATTTAAAACCCTTTTCTTTACAACGAAGGAGCCCTTAATTTTCAAAATCATTTTCTTAAACGATTTATGAACATACAAATGATTTTTATACATGATTTTTATCGTTAGTGATAATTGATACTCCCTATATATAAATATAGATGATGAGCAAAAAATTCAACAATTATTTCTCTAAAACACGATATATTAAACGTGTAATACTTAATAACTTGTATGTCTTATTTCTGGTAAACCTTATTATGGCCAGCTTTCCTAGAAATTTGACCAGTGTGCGCCGGGTCCAAAGGTCACATGCCAGTATCATGCTAGTTTTCGCGCGGGGAAGGAGACATACCGTTGACGTGCCGCCGCGGAGAGTGAATCTTCTTATCGTAGTTATTATTCGCTGCTAATACTAAAAGTTAGTGTCTTAACCACATAACTATAAACTAAGAATAATGCACTTAAAGTTTCTAAGACTGTCCTTTTCATCAAATCTTGAAGTAAATAATTTATTTTCATTACATTGTCTTTAATTGAGTTTATGTAAACTTCACAGCCACTTCATTGTTTATGGGTAACAGACAAATTTAACTTATTGCTCGTTTAGATAGACTGCCATCACTAAACCGCACATCTATAACTCTTGTAACACCATCAGTCCCAGGAAACAATTCAGCAACTCTTGCAAGTTTCCACTGAAAAGGTGGCAGGTGATCCTCCTTAATGACTACCAGATCTCCAACCTTCAAGTTATTCTGACAAGTACTCCTTATACCGCCGCTTCCAGAAGTGCTGCGTCATTTGTTGCAGACGTTGAAATCTAGATAGACGATTTTCCTTGACTTCAGTTATGTCGGACTTCAGCTTCCGGAAGAGAAATCAAAGGCTTTCCAATTAGGAAATGACCCGGCGTTAGTGGAGACATATCCTCAGGACAACGGGCCTGGAGTTTAAGATAGCTTCGATTTGTTGTAGTATAGTCGTAAAATCTTCATAGTCAAGGTATGCGTTCCCGACTACGCGTTTCAAATGAAACTTGAAACTTTTGACCCCGGCTTCCCAAATTCCACCAAAGTTTGGTGCACGAGGAGGGATAAAACGCCAATTAATTCCTTCGTCGGCCATGCTATGTTTAATAATATCTGAGTTTAATTTTAAAAACCTTTTTAGCTCTGAATTTGCCCCAATGAAATTGGTCCCATTATCAGAGAAAATATTCTCTGGTTTACCCCTTCTAGCCACAAACCGCCTTAAAGTAGCTAACAATGCATCACTGGGCAAGCTAGTTACCAATTCTACATGAATTGCTTTTGTTGCCATACAAACAAACACACAAACATAAGCCTTAATTAATTTATAACCTTGGGTTTTTCTATCCTTTATAAGAAAATAACCTGCATAGTCACAACCTGTATTCGAAAACGGAGCGCATTGCGTAACTCTCTCAGAAGGAAAATTTGCCATAATGTACTCAAAAGTTTTAGGTTTTGTTTTAAAACAAATAATACAATTATTATGAACAATTTTTCGAGCCAAATTTCTTCCGGAAATCGGCCAATACTGCTCACACATCGAATAAAGCAGCTGTTGAGGTCCACAGCCCAACTAACAATTTAAGTTTTATAATGGCTTTTAGAACGTTTACACAACGTATTTTATAAAACAGCCACTGTTTTATATACACTTTCACAATGTTCTTACAGCTCTTATAAGCATGGAATTGGCGCAGATTATAAAACAAATCGCCTATTAGACATGCTCTATAGATGTTGTTTATTGCTATAATAAAACAGTTTTTAGAACATTTATAAATGTCTAATAAGAATTTAAAAAAACATTTATAAAACTGTTTTATAACAGCTATGTTGATAGGATGAAATGAGACATTTAAAGGACTTTTTTAGAGCCTTTATAAAAACGTTTTGTAAATGTTTTATAAAGCTAGCAACTTTAGCACTTTTACTACGAGCGCCAATAGTTACACGATAAAAAAGTTTTTTTAACATTCCTATTTACACCAAATTGTTTGTGAATATGCAATTAGTCTCTTTAGTTGTTGTAGAAAGATACTAAAATCTGTTAACATGGTAGCAAAAATAAAATAAATGACAAATGGCTGATTCAGTATAAAAAGTACTTAATAAAAAGAATGATTTAAAGCAGATGTGGCTGCGAATTTAAATTTACTGTTAAGTATATGGTACAATTCTAATAAAATTTTAACGCGCCTCCCGAATTATGATAATTAAGGAAATTTAAAATATAATTTAATTAATAAAAAAAATATAATCTATTTTTGGTAAATAGTTTATTAGGACCTTCTACATTATAAACTAGCCGGTCCAGCATATTTATCTTTGATGTAAATATGTTCTATATTGTTGTGGAGGATTCATTCTTACCCTGGAATTGATTGCCTTTTGCTCCACAAATGATTGAAATTTT
>MU185444.1:31314-41640 GCA_016904865.1 Pissodes strobi | reverse complement strand
AAAATTTCAATCATTTGTGGAGCAAAAGGCAATCAATTCCAGGGTAACATATTTATCTTTGTTACGATAGACACGAAAAAATATTATTTAAATATATGGCCTGTCGCTTTAAAGCCTCACAAAATGGCTACTTTCTTATACGATCCGTATAAATCAAAATTGTCCGAAACAGGACAATTATGCTCTGTATGTAGCTGTTATAAAAATCAAACAGGATTTGTCTAGGCAGAGGTGTACTCGGTATAAAAAGTAAATCACATATGTTTTACCTACAATTAACTAGTTTTTTTAGTATAATGTTTTAATAAAAGGCAATTATTTCCTTTTTACCACGAACGCCTCCTGCCTAAGAGCACAGGATTTTGGTTTCTTGTAAAGTATATATTAGTAAATATATGTCCTAATAATGTCGCTTTTTCCCGTCGTTTGCTTAAAAACCACTATTATTGTGTTACTGTTACATATGTTTAGCTTAAGTTCTTCCAATTCCAGGTTAACGAACTTTGTCTTTTTTTGAAACAAAACTAAAAGTTTGTTAGAATCGATTCTTACTTAGTTAAAAAGCCTTATTCAAAAAGAAATATCTCGAATTGTGGAATATCGTTTGAAATAATAAAACAAAACCATATTTATTTTCCCTTTGTTGTTTTTACTTTTTCTTTCTTTTTATACCAAAAAAGCTGCTTCCGATTTTAACTAACGATTTATTTACCGGTTAAACTTAATATGATAATATGTAAAACGAAAGAAAAATAAACCTAAATTGAATTTTACAATATAGTAATTTACCTGACAAAATTACTAAAAATTATGCTTTATTACCTGTGTTAATAAAATAGTAGCTACCCTGTATAATCACGGTATTTAAATCCAAAATATGGTAAAAAGTTACGAATAGTCAAACATTGAAACAAAATTTCATAGAAACTGTGGTATAAAAAATAATATACAAATAAATTAAGTCCGGTCCTGTGAGCATGCGCCAATAATGCGCATTTTAAGATCCTTGACACAAATAGTGCACTATGTAAAAATCGACCTCTCCTATTGGTCGATCCATCTCGTATTACCGCATGTCTTCGTGATGCAATCGATTTCTGTCAAGAGCTCTCGTGGTGTAGAGGTTTAGACAACTGGGTCTCACCTGGACGGCCCGGGTTCAAACCCCGTTGCTTTTTTTTTAAGATTATGTTTCTAAACAGTTTTTTTCTTTTAGTTTCCTTTTCTTGAGCCCCCGTAGCTAGCGAAGCGAGCGGAGGGCCATGCTGATCGACCAATAGGAAAGGCCGATTTTTATATAGTGCACTATTTGTGTAAATTATCTTATAATGCCAATAATACCTAATGTTTGGTGGACGTGACGTTACGCGCGTAATCTATAGGTGGCTCTGTAGTGCTGTCCGTGTTAACGAGATATTTATCGAACAGAACGGATTTTACACAGCAGATTTTAATTTTTGTTTTATAAAGGCTTTTTGTCATGATCTTATAAAACAAAAGGCTCCCATAGCTGATTTATTATTGGTCTATGCAAAGCAAGTTTTCCTAACCTAAAATAGTTGGTGATTGGTATATTTTATTGTTGTTATAAAAATTAAAGTAAGTATATTTAAGGATATTTACATTATCATATTATAAAATCCAAATATCATATTTAACCTTTCTATAGTATAGTGCTAATCTTCAAGGTCTCTGAATGATTGTTAGAGCTAGAGCCACTAGTGCTTTCTATCTGTAGATCACTTACGATCTCATGATATTTACTTTTAAGTTTTCTGTAAAATGTACCACTTCTTTTAATTTTTTTCCAGCTACTGTACGACATTTCGTTTGTACGTGCAAACAAAAAATATGATTAGACCAAATAAAAATGAAGGTATTTTATAACAGTTTTATAGTTATTGTTGTGTTAACATTTTAATGTTAAAATACTTCTTTATGCAACAAATTTGTTTTTAACTGTTTTTTTTGTAAAACTAAAACAACAATTTTATAATTACTCTCTTTTATAGCAATCTGCTGCAGAAAGCAATTCACTTTTATTAATAACAATTAAAAATTTTTTTTATTATTTGTAAATATGTTCGTAACAAAACAGTTTTATTATTGCTTTTATAGCGATAAACTAATCCAAAAAAGCATCATTATAAAATGCTTTTAGAGGAAAGTAGCATTCAGAGCTAATATGCTGTATAAAAAGTATTTTTAAACGTTTATAAAATAGCTTTATTATATAATTATTTTATAATTTTGCTAAAAAAACGTTTTCAAAGCAATTTTAGTGACAGAACAGTTAAGCGCAACAAATTTATCTCGAATTACTACTTTATAAAAAAAAAGTTTTTACGAAGCGTCAATAAAACATTTATACAATATATTAGTTCGCTAACGATGTCGAATTACTAGTTGGGAGTGTATCAGCTTTAAGTGTTCATTAAGCATTAACATTTCTGTTAATCGATGTTTATTATGTAAGATGATAGGATGTTTTTGGCAAATGAAATATCAGGCTTTTGTATTCTGCCGCCTACTCTTATTATATCATTTTCCAAGATCTGATTTAAGGATTTTATACTACTTAAATGGCTTACCGTCGAGTGCCCTTATTTTTTAGATCATATAACTCCGATTTAAAACATTGTAATTGAGCAACCTTAATAATATTATTAAGAGCGTCATTCACTTATTGACAATTACTAAGTAATTTTCTTCATGTAACATATAATTTTATTTTAGGTAACTGATGCTCTTCTTCAGAACTTACAAGCAGGTGTAGTTCCTCACTATACAATTCCTCATACCATGGGAGCACTAGCAAATACAAATGCTTATGGTGTCATTACATATTTGAAAGATATTTTAAACATTATGTTGCCACTTTTAGGAGGATTGAAAACTGATCATTTGAAACAAGCTTTTTCATTTGGTAAGTAATATATAAATTTGATGCGATTATCATGAATTATTTCAATTTATTTAACTTTAGGTACTTATATAAGTGTGTAATAAATTTCAAAATCGCAATTTATGTTCTATAATTTGTATACGTTTTTGTTATATTTAGAAGATTACAATACGCCACCTAAGTTTCTAAGTAAAGATGAAATAGACTAATATCTGTAAATACTATACTCATTCCCTATATCATATACCTACTTATTAATACTAATTTTGGTTTCTATTTTAAAACAGAATAACATATGTTTTACATGAACACAGGTTAGGGTTCGTCTGATTTAAAACGAGTGACTTATTTTAATTGATGATTTAGAGCAAAAGAGACTGAAAATATGAAAATAATATTTCTGATAAATAAGAAAAAAGTTGCTAAAACAGGTAGTTTTTAAAACAGTTGACATTGATTTCCATGTAATATTTGTACATAAAAACTGTGCCCTAATTTATTTTGCAAATTGGAGTGAAGGGTCCCAAATCTAGAACAGACTCTTTCTATCAATACTGATGTCATGCCAATGCATACAAATTGTGCAAGTTTACGTACATTATAAGAAAAGGAATGTTATTTAGCTAGTTACAAAAAAACGCAAAAACAAACAAAAGCTGCTTGTAGTATTTTCAATAATAATTTGCCAATAAGAGAAATAGCATTCCGATCAGGTATTCTACTCAGGTCGCGAGGTTATTTAAGACAAGACTTTAATATTTCATGATATTTTTGTATCATGAAGATTGTAAGGTTTTTGGGTTAATTATAGATTTACTGAATAAGTTATCAGCTGGACTGAATGAAATCCCCGTAAAAATGCTCAAGTTATAATAATAATAATAGTAAACTCCGGTTAATCGTTTCTGAGCAGCATGGTTTTTACAAAGGGCGCTCAGCTACCACTAACCTCGCTGTATATCAAATTTTTTTATAGTTTCCTCAGTCGAGGCAGGAATCAAGTTGACTCCATTTACACCGATCTATCTAAGGCATTTGACAGTGTTTGTCATCCGCTTCTGATTAGGAAACTTAGCATGGATCGGTTCCTACCTCTCTGAGAGTCGGCAACCTGTGGTAGTTTGTGGACGTCCTGCACGCAAGATTTGCGTAATATCTGGAGTCCCTCAGGGTTCACACATTGGACCGGTGCTCTTCTTGTTGTTCGTTAACGATGTCATGTCTTGATTTGGGTCGTCATGCGTTCTCTTATATGCGGACGACTTGAAGTTCGACAACACCGTCGTCGGTCCCTGTCATACGAATGGTTTATAGTCTGATCTCAATGAATTCGCGTCCTGGTGCTCTCTAACTTTTTGACAATTAAGTGCAAGTCTATTAGCTTCTACAGGTGTACAAATCCAGTTGTGAGCACTTACAACATAAACGATGAATTTATTGAAGCCGTAGAATCTGTCAATGATCTGGGTGTGGCATTTGATTGTAAGCTATCCTTTAATCGGCATTTGGATAGTATTGTTCTCTTGTGATGCGTAACACAAAATTTATTAATGACACTAAAGCACTAATGTGTATATAACTGTCTCGTCCGTAGCATCCTCGAATATTGGTCGGTTATTTCGTCTCATTATGCCGTCCACAGGAACAGACTAGAGCAAGTGCAAAATAGATTTGTAGAGTATCTATTACACAAACATCATTTCCCCTCCTCTGGATTCGCCTATGAGACCAAGCAATGCTGTGCGGTATGAAGAGTCTCGAATATAGAAGGAATGATGCACAGCTTGTCTTCACATTTAGACTTCCGAACAACATGGTTGACTGCCACCAATTGTTGGAGTTGTTACAAGCCAGCGGCATCTATTTTATGAACGTTTACATAGAACCAACTATAAGAACGTCTGACAGTGATATGTTTAATATTTCTTTACCAAAGTTGAAGCAACTCATCAAATATGATTCAGTTTAGGGTTACATTCTGTATTTTGTTCGTTTTTCATTATGTGACTACTGTATTGTTGCGCAATTGTTCTCTTTACTGTTTATACCATTTGCACTGCTTTGTTTTAGTTGATATATTTTTTATCGCACCATTTCGGACTTTTACATTGTCCCGTAGTGTATTGTTTGTTTAAATAAATAAATAAATAATTCAAATATTACCACGGGCTGGCTGAAAGAAAAGACATGCAATGCACAGATATTTAAGGAAATGATTTATCAACCATTTACAGAAAAAGAGATTAATGAGATTTTGATCAATCCATCAACAATGCTTAATATCACAGTACTTCGACTTTCCACTGCGACTTGAACCATATAGAGGTAATATAGGCTCAAGTAATCATTTTACTTGAGCCTAGAATACGTCGTATAAAATGAAAGATGTTCACATACATTTTCATGAAGCCTTGAAACAAGTAAACGCAGAGAACTGGCGTAATTGCATAAACCACGTAATTAAAGAAGAACAAAATGTGGGCATTAGAGCCATTGATTTTGAATCCGGGTCAAAGTGACAGTTCCTCAGATGCCGAACTATTTTCTGACCATTGAATGAAAATCTTTATCGTAAATAAATATGCAGTAGCCATGGCATCCTATTTAATGTAACTTTAATTATATAGTAGCCTATTATACGACAATACTCTTTTTGACAAGAATTGCTATGGCATACAATGTATTGTTAAAAAGTGTGCATTCGATTCTGTAATTTATTTTTAAGCATTTACAAATACAAATACAAAATCTTTATTTCCATAGACATTTACATGTATCGGAATTGTCAAAAGGATTTAGTGCTATACAGCAATAGATACAATCGAGTATACAACAATATAATAAAATATACATATATAAAAAAACAAGCATTGGTAGAAATACATCACAAATGTGCGAGACTCAACTAACATAAAATATCACAATACAATAAAAACCTCTTACCATACTTCAAGGAAGTACCCACTCAATGCGTAGTAAGGCCTCTGCTTTAAGAATACTTTAACCTGATTTTTAAAGGCTGTGTTCGATTTTATCGATCTGAGTGTAAGGAGCAAATGATTGTAAATTCTCAGAGCAGTAACGATTGGGCCTTTCATAGTGATTGCAGTTCTACAGTATGGTACATAGAGATTACCCTTCTGCCTAATTTGATACATATTTATATTATAGCACCACAGGTTAGAAACTCAGAGATGTTGTGCCTTATATAAATTGCAGATTCCAAATGTATAAACTAATAACTGTTAGAAAACCTTCCATCCTAAATACAGGACGACAGGAGTCTCTAAAGCCGAACCCAAGCATACTCCTAAGAATTCGCTTCTGCATTAAAAGCACACTCTGCACATGCAAAGATGCACCCTATGCAAAAAGTCCATACTTAATGATCGAGTATACACATCCATAATAGTAGGACTTAAGGGTCACTAAGTCAAGCTCATCCCGCAATTGCCTGATATCAAAAATTTTTGTTGGCAATTTACTACACAAAGCAATTATATGGTCGGTCCTCCCAAGTCAAATGTTAGCCAATAGTGACACCTAGAAATTTTATTTTGTTTTGTTGTACAATCGAAACGTTCTTTTCCCTAACCAGCAAACAGCGATCATGTTTCACTTGGAGTGGTGTAAAGACAATAAAATTTGTTTTACTGGTTTTCAGCAGAAGACCGTTTTTGGATGACCATGTTGAAATATTCATAACACATTCATTGGCAAGCTGACACAAACTCACATCATTACTACCCTCAACTACAGCGGAGATGTTATCGGCAAATAGCCTTATAAAATGATTAGAAAAAAGAGGCAGGTCATTTATAAAAATCAGAAAAAGGATGGGACCCAGGACACTGTCCTGGGGGACTGTAATATTGACTACTGATTGATCTGAGTGCACACGTTGTTGTTTAATGTTTAGGGCGATATACTGACTTCTATCAGTCAGATAAGATTCGATCCATTGTAGAGATGTACCCCTTATTCTGTAAGCATATAGTTTTCTAAGTAACATTTGATGATTAATGGTATCAAAGGCCTTTTTAAAGTAAAAAAAACAAGCCAACACTTGTAAGCCTGTCATTGAAGTTATTAACGATTTTTTGGTAAAATGAGATAATTTCGTCAGAGGTAGAACGCCCAAGTCGAAAGCCAAATTGATCACAAGTCAAAATATTAATGTATTATATATTCAATAAGACGCTTCTTAAAGGCCTTTTCAAAAATCTTAGAAAATACCGAGACCAAAGGTATGGGTCTATAGTTGTCAATCAAGGAGGGATCACCCTTTTTAAATATCAGTACCACTGTGGCCCTTTTCAAAATATTTGGAAAATAACCAACCTGGAAAGACAGGTTTATTAACTGGGTCAAAGGTTCCGTCAGCCAGACTATGCATTCTTTCAATATGCTACCTGGGACCTGGTCTGGTCCAAATGTCTTTTTATTTGAAATAGACATTATAATCTTATAAGTTTCGTGAACGGTAAACGGATGTAGAAAAATTTAATTATTAACATGCTCTAAGGAGATAAAGTTTTTATTATTTTTAAATTCCTCAGTTAATTGAGTTACTGAATCAAGAAAAAAAAACTATTAAATTTATTCGCAATATCATGAGGGCAACTTAATTCAATCCCATTTACATTATTTTTTTGTGATACGGCCCTGTCTTTACAGTTATTTATAGATTTCTTTATAATTTGCCATGCAGTTTTATTTTTATTTGAAGAATTTGCAATTTGTTTATTACCTTTTGGGACCGTTTACGGTTTTTATATTCAATTAACAAGTCGGGATCATTGTTGTCATTCAATGCTTTAAACATTTTCCTTAAAATAATTCGTTCATTAATAATAGAAGATGTTATCCATTTGGATTTAGAGGTACGTGTTATTATACTTGATTTAATGTTTCGCGTAGGAAATGCCATTTCAAACAAGGCATACAAATTGGAGAAAAATGTCCCAAAAATATCCACATACTCAGTGCTACAATCCCAAATGAAATTGAAATTCTCCTTCGACAACAGATGTTTGAAATAATATACATTTTCTGCAGAATACGAACGACCTTTCGCCTCAAATACATCAGATTCATTCTCACGTTGCAGACTAAGTTCCACAGAAGCAATCTGGGCTCTGTGATCCGAAAAATAAACATCATAGGTGTTGGCTTTAAGTTTTTTTACATTGGTAAATATATTATCAATAAGGGATGCAGAATCACCCTGTATCCTAGAATATTCATCAAAAGATTGGTACAAACCATAGGAACTAAAAATATGTAATACATTTTGAGTAGTCCTATTCATATGGGTAAAATCAAAATTAAAATCACCACATACAAACGTTTGCCCCTTAAATTGCGACAGAAACGACAAAACACCTTCTAATGAATCATAAAATTTTGATAACTCAGCTCCTGGAGATCGATACACTGCACACACCTGTATACAAGCAGAGAGGAGACTTACCTTAATAGATACTGCCTCAAAGCATTGGTCAACAATAAAATCTTGATTGATACACAATACACTGGAATTAAAATTTTTATGTACAAAAATGACAACGCCACCACCTTTACAGTTCTTACGCGCATAACCAGCAGCAGTATTGTAATTATCTAGGCAGAAACATCCAGCTTCCACATATGACAGCCAGATTTCAGTCAAACAAACTACTTGAGGAACTTCTAACTCGTCCTTTTTGGATCTTATACTCCTTATGTTAAGATTTAAGATATTTAATATCAATTTACCATTGTGGGTGTCTCTGGTTGTTGTATCGCTAATTGGAGGACGGGATAATTCGACAAATGACCCACAATGGGGGTCGTTTTTCGTAGGTATAAAAAAACGGTTATTGCATGCATTTGCAGGCCACAAGTCGGCATTCATAGCTTTTTTAAAGTTTTCTTCGGAAATCCTCACCTTAAAGGAGGAATATTCCTCATCAGGGTGTCTTAGTGTCAAAGGTTCACAAATAACCTCAGGGAACTGAGGTTTTAAGAAAAACTTCAAAGAATCAGGTGAAATATTCGGTTCAATACGAAACACATGAAGATCAACAGCCCTTTTCACTCCCCTTACGGCACCAGTAGAACTACCAGCGCCAGGCAATTACTTTTCCGTTTTTTATGTTTCACTTCTTTCCATTCAGATGATTGGGGAATATGGTCATTTGGGTTAAGTGTGTATATAGATAAAAGAAATTGCTTTTTTGCCATAAATATCTCATGCGTCTCAAGTGCGCCGCACTGTTGTGAAGATATGAATATTATTGAAGGGTCCAAGGAAGGGTCGCTTTAGTATACCACCTGTTTTCAGCTGTTTCTAGAGTGAGGCAGGCGCTCTAGAAGGGCCATACCTGAATTGTCTATATAAATAGTTCCGATAATATGCATATGTATCGCGACCATCCTGTAAGGGGTTTGCATATTAAATTAGGTTTTATTGCTCTCTCGCATTAGGAAGGTGTCAGCAAACCTTTTTTTTAAGGTTCTTTTCATTATTATAGTTATTTAATAATTCATTACTACGCGTTCTTTTAGAAAGTTACGTATCTCGCAAATCCATTGACCACTCCTTTATCTCATAAATAACCCATTATTTACTTGCAATATTATTAATTGTCGTTTATTTAAGTGGAATGCTCATATCAATATACTTGACGTTATGATAACATTTCATACTATCACGACGCGCAACCTTCTGTATGCTTTTGGGGTATTTCCATACACCAACCCGCTGACGTTATCATCGCGGCACGGAATAAATCAATTGCCGATTGAGACAAGTAAAAAAAAACTACTTGCTCACCGTATATAAACGGTGACTTGGTGAATCTGGTATTTTCCCGATGTCTGGTGCGCTGCGGGAATCAGTCACGTCGAAGCTTGAGAAAAAAAAAAAGAACTTACGTCTCTCTTCTGGTTTGTTCCAGATATATGTTCTGTATATATGTATTGTCTTATATGTATAAAACGCGCAAAATGCGCTTTGTAGTTGCTTGATCCTAGAATGTTGTGTTGTAAAGATCTTTTAGTTGTATAGTTCGGAATAGTATAGTGTGTTCAATACAGTGTTAAGGAATAAAAAGAGTATTGTTTCAAAATAGCGAGAGTTGTGTTTTCGTTAGACCCCATGGCAAAAACGTAACAATACATTTGATCCCAATGAACATCATTATTCATGGTACCCTCATCATCACTATCATTGCAAACTTAAAATTTTCTTTATTAAAAATCTGTACTTGCAGGTAATTATCTGAACTCCACAAAATTTCAGCAAAACACTTCTCAAATTTGTATTTGTTACCTTTGTCAATCCACAAACATTTACCCTCCAGTTGTATGTTATGTTAAAAAAGTTGAACAATATCATATGCATTCCCGTCCATCAAATCAAACCGTACATTAATATA
>MU185444.1:6858-26314 GCA_016904865.1 Pissodes strobi | reverse complement strand
CATTTTTTTATACGAGGGCAAATAAAAAAGTTAAAGGGGGGTTACATTTATAACCGGACACCCTGTACAAACAAATTGATTATTTCTACCAGTGGCGTCCGTACTGGTTTTGCATTGAATATTTTGGAGAAATAAATGGTACGCCATTGCTTTTTCTTAAAGTAAAAATTATTTTTGAAATTATCATTCATTTCTGTGCAAATTTGATCTCTTGATTCTCTTTCGTCCTATGTGTTTTCGCTTGAGAAAATAAAAATCGTGTTTGTGCAAGCTGAAATCCTCGCTGAAATTCCAATGTGGTAATCATTATTGGCACTTGAAAGTTTTCTTTTATTTTTCCTACAGTAAAATCAGCTATATATTTCTAAATTAATTGACAATTGATGTTAAACGAAGTCAATGGCTTGAAAAAAGAAAAAAAAGATTTGCACAAAACAGTTACCGGATCAGATTTTTAGCGATTTAACCCTGAAGTAAACGATTTTTATTTTTTTATGCTAAAACCATGCGTCGTGCGAAAGAAAATTAAGAGATCGAATTTGCTCAAAAATAAATGAGAATTTCAAAAATATTTTTTATTTTAAGAAAAACAGTGGCGTACCATTTTTCTCCAAAGATAATCAATGTAAATCCCCTACGGACGCCACTGGTGTAAATAATAAAATTGTTTGTTCATCAGAAAATGCACCTTCATGCATTGAAGACATGCACGAAATATCATAAAGATATCTACTATAGTATGACAGTTATTTTACAAAATATTTTTTTTTTTTAAATTTTACCACCCTGTATTTCAAAAGTTAGGACGCTTAGTACATTCGTTCATATGAAGTTTTTTGCTTAAAATGACCGCATGAATCACCCCCTTAAATATTAGCATATCATTAAGGAGGGTATACAGGGTGCTACAAATTCGAGTGCATGGGGATCTCGGGAACCGTAAGAGATACGAGGTCGGTTAAATTAAGGCAAAGTTGTGCTGTTTGATGTCCAACAAGATGCTATTTTGAAATTTGAAAAATACGAAATTTTCCAAAATCGTTTTTATTTTTTTCTGACGTTATTTGAAAAAATATTTTTAAATAAATAACATTTTATCATTACCACTTTTTCCGGTCTACAAGAAGGCATTGTTAAATTTAAAATCCGACATTTCGTCTTCCAGCAACCATCATCTACTTAATTTTTTTAAATACGGTCCTGGCTATATTTTTTTATTTTTCGTTGCGTATTGGCCTGCCTAAGCCAATGACGTATCGCAAATATAAGAAAAATTCATAATTTTATGAAAAATTCGCTCTAAAATGTATGAATTGCCCATCTCTAACACATTATTTTATTTATAAATCCGTCTTTATTCAACGCATTGAAGAACGATTAAATTGGAAACATTTATACTTTTATGTTGAAATGACAGCATGGGTAAATTTGGGCTAGATAAACAATAATACCAAATTTTTGAATTTGGTTTTTGACGGTATGGTTCCATAAAGAAAAAAATATGTATGTGCCATAATTAGGTTATTTATTTAGGTATTTATTTGTTGTATGTTTTGGCTATTTTTATGTCAATGTTGAATTTCCATTTCGCAAAAACACTGAAGCTATACTTTAGCGTTTTGCTGATGAGTTAAATTTAGTTTTGTTATTAAAGTTTTATTTACCTAGTTCTTTAACATTTCTGAGATTTTAGGTAGTAAATAAAACCTAATTTCCTACATTTTTGCTATTCTTAAGTATTCCTTGCAACTATCTAATAATTTTTACATTGGTTTTTTATGGGTGTGGGTTAAGAAACGAGAAAAACTAAGATTCCCTTGGCCAACGTTTTGGAGAATCTAGGCCTTTGGAGATACATTTTTCAAAACGTTGGCCAAAGAAGACCTATTTTTTTTTCTTTCTGGACCCATACCGTCCAAAACCAAATTAAAAAATTTGATATTGTTTAACTAGCCCAAATTTACCCATACTTTCATTTCAACATAAAAGTATAAAAGTTTCCAATTTAATCGTTTTTCAATGCGTTGAATAAGGACGGATTTATAAATAGAAAAATGTGTTAGACAGAGATGGACGATTCATACATTTTAGAGCGAATATTTCATAAAATTATAAATTTTTCTTATGTTTGCGAACGTCATTGCCTTACGGAGGCTAAAACGCAATGAAAACAAAAAAATATATCCAGGACCGTACTTAAAAAATAGTATATTATTTTATATGGAGGAAAAGTAATACTTTTCATGGCGCGCTCGTGTTTAACAGCCGAACGGAGTGAGGCTGGTAATAGAGAGCAAGCCATGAAAAGTAACTTTTCCTCCAAATAAAATATGCTGTTTTTTCTTCAAATGTCGACAAATTAATGCAAAAACATCTCTTTTTAATAGTAATAATATCTAATTATTATTAAAGATAAATGGGTTCGCAAGGCGGCTTAGACCACTGTCGTAGGTGGCCTTGCTTAGACCGGTGTCGGTGAATATAATGTAACATAAAGCTGTCAGTGGACACTGTCAACAATAATTATTTTTTTAAAATTGCGTTTCCGATTGCGTTTTAATTCCGTATTGATAAGCAGTTATTGAGTAAGTTCAATTAAATAATAACCAATTTGTTCCTAAGTTAGTGATTTTTAGAAATGCAGTCACAAATTGAGTGATAAATACAAATTGTAGTTTAATAAATCTTGAGTTGTTGGCGCATATTTTGTTGTCTGTTTGTATTGTATCTATGTTGCTGTGACAACACTTTTACCTCCGCCGGCGGAAAAGTGAAAAGTAAAGCTCCGGCGGAGGAAAAACGAAACTTCACCGCCGCCTACACAGTCGAGTAATGACGGATTTACTGACGTTTGAAGAAAAAATAAGTTGATGATGGTTGCTAGAAGACGAAACGTCGGATTTTAAATTTAACAATGCCTTCTTGTAGACGGGAAAAAGTGGCAATGACAGTGTTATCTATTTTCAAATATTTTTTCAAATAACGTCAGAAAAAAATAAAAACGATTTTGGAAAATTTCGTATTTTTCCGGATATCTCCGGAAGTTTTCAGAATTTTTCAAATTTCAAAACGGCATCTTGTTGGACATCAAATTGCGCAACTTTGCCTTAATTTAACCGACCTCGTATCTCTTACGGTTCCCGAGATCCCCATGCATGCACTTGAATTTGTAGCACCCTGTATACACTATCAGTCTTTTTATGTGGTATGTACCATCTTCTTTGCGACATTCCTTCAATTGGAAGATGTACCTATACAATTTCAAAACTTTTTCTTTTGTTGGACTACCTTTTCTTGCAAAGTGCTGTATTACAGCTACCTTTTTTCTTCAGCTATCATTTCTTCGTTCAGTGGAACAAAATTTTGTAGCCATGATTTATTTATAAATTTCGTTATATATACTCCACGTATTTATATTAGCCTTCATAAGTAAATGATAAAATACTTTTTACCACCATTTTGTTTATTCACGATCTAGATCATAAAGCCTCATCATCTGGTCCGCTAAATCAACACAGCCCATAATTTATCTAAAGAATACTATCATATCTGGACAAGCTATAGTGTTCTTGAAACCATCTTTCATTGTTGACATACAACAGGGACATTATGGAATTATTCATACAAGGATTTTTTGGTATCTTGCCACTTGATCAACATCAGTCCTTCATTGCTGCAGCGAAATACGTAATGACTTATAGTAAATTTATCTGCATTCAGCCGACTTTTTTTGATGATGCAGGGCAAATTTTTAAATACAATAATTTATATCGGTCACATGACATAGCTTTATGTATGGCTGCATCGTATGAAAATCGATGGCTCGACTAATAGTCGCTGAATTGCGTAACAAGTTGCATTGATCAGTTTGGATTCCTTATGTATCTAAATTTTCTCATTTTCTTTTTCTTTATTTTCGGGTTCCAAACGCAAAATAAAAGTCATCTCCCGTTTTTGAAATAGACATATCTGAAGCACCATCATCTTCAGCTAGATCGTTGTTCTCGGACTTTGCCCCAAATTGGCTACCGTTAAATCTCAGATCGCCATTGGGACCCGCAATTTGACTGATTCATCATCAAATAATCGTAGGTAATCACTTCCTAATTCCGAAATAGAAGAGTAAGACTTGTTTGCGTTACGGGCTTTTTCCGAGCCATGTCTGTAAATAATACCGTCGATCAGTTCACTAGGACTAATGATACATATGAATACCACTTGTTCGGACCGATGGTACATATAATAACCATGGGATACCAATCAAAACTAAAACCATCATTTCTAGATCAAAAGCTACAGTAAACTCACTAGTGAATGCTACTAATTATTACCATAATTATCAAAATTTGGCACAACTCTGAACTAATGAAATTTGAGGTTAAACTGAACGGCACATGTCGATGCCAGTTCAAATGACGACTAACAATGTCTGTCCTGCATTTCAACTTGTTGGGGCATATGTTTGCACAGAGTCTCGAAAAGGTTAAGTTTGTCTTACTGAAGCTTTGACAGTATCAGAGTATCAAACAATATAAAACTTACGTCCATGCCAACACATTTGGTATTTCTGATGATTAAACCAATTGTTCTCTATGCGTCTTGAATCCTAGAGACAATGTACTCAGAAAAAGATCCTGGTTTAGTGAAAGGGAATTACTTTCTGTTAGGGATTCCATCAGGCCAATATCGGTTACAGCAATCTAAATATCTGGAATTGTTTGAAAACTGATTATAAAAATTAGGCGTGAAGGTTCGCCAATGGTATCTTTCTCCGGCTGATAATCTTTTTATCTCTAGATTAAACGAAACCAGATATTTTCTATCCAACTGAGTTAGCCTTAAGTATATACTTTTCGAATATATTAAATAAATGTCTATAAAATGTATGAACTGTTACATGAACATACGTAATTACTAAAAGAACCCTCTTTTAATTTGAAAGTCATTGTTCATTAACGGAAAATATGTTTTTAGCGTCAATGCCAGCCTCAGCATTATCAAACGAGGTTGCTACAAAATCTTATTATTCACAACGTTTAAAACTTGCAGTATTATAATTACCGAAAATTATATATATTCTCTCGAAAAAATTATCAGACAAATTTTAAACTTTCCAGATCTGAATCCTGACGGTGCGGAGATGTACTTAGAATTTGTTCTAAAAATGTGTTGCAAACAAACTCTCCCAAAAAATACAGATATCAGTATTGATGAACTACAAGACATCCAAGCATCTGCAGACAATGCTCTTTACGTATTAACGACGTCAGTCCCCGAATTAGAGAATATCTTGTGGAATTTGCTGTTAAAATGTTTTCTGAATACAAGCTATGATGATGCTATTGTGATTTTGTTACGATGCCTCACTTATTTAGCATCCAAGAAAGATTCTACTGAAAGTTGTGAAGCAGTTTTCGTAAGGTGCATGGTACTTTTGTCGAATCCATTGCCATCCTTACGAGGTACATTTATACTAAACTTTCTTAGAAATATTACACCTTGTGACGTGGTGTCATACAAAGCTGTATGGGATTTGAAATTGCCGCATTTGTCAAAATATTTGGACCAAAACTATGATGGATTTAATTCCATGGAGTGGCAAGACTTGCTGTTTGACTTTCTTAATTTGCTTCTGGAAAATATTGCTAATAGAGCATTTAATGACATTCTTTTGTCTAAGGCACAAAAGCAACTTGAACTATATAACAACATGAGGTGAGTAATTTTTTTTTATATCATGGGCGTTCATTGTACAGATCCTCCGGAAGCTTCTTGATATATAATTAGACACATACATCGTAAAAAATCATTGAAATATTTTTTTAAACTGACACGGCTTTGCTTGCTTTTAAGATAGGTATACTGGATTCTGCCATTGATTTATTTTCTGGAGCAATCTGCTCTCAACCGAATTCACCCTCTTGACAAAAGATCTATGGACAGAGACAACAATGAGACACTCAACTATGTGTCAAAATAATATCCCATTCTATTCTCCGTCTTTGTCTCGCATGATGAAAGATGGAACGTAGATGGCGCTAGGGAATTTCCCGCAAAAATTTGAAATAATTGCAAGTAGGTAATATACCAAAAGAGGTTTGAAATGTGCAAAAAGAAGTTGGGAATGTACAAAAAGAAGCTGGATATGTACAAAAAGAAGTTGGGAGTGTACAAAAAGAAGTAGGAAACGTACAGCAAGAAATGAGGAATCTACAAGCAGAATTTATCAGACTAAAAAATCAAGGATCCACCGAGAGGGTATTCGCCACAGGACAACATATCAAACCTCCAACTTATGACGGTCAAACATCCTGGACTATGTACAAAAGACAATTTGAAGCCGCTGCGGTTGCCAACGGTTGGAATAATCAAGAAATGGCTACATCACTAGTTGTAGCGCTTCGTGGATCTGCCCTGGAACTACTGCAGGCCATTCCCATCAGCCAACAAGGGAAATATGACATAATTGTAGCTGTACTGGCGAGACGATTTGGAGACCAACACCGAAGACAACTGTATCAAGCACAAGTAAAGTCTCGGCATCAGAAGCCTGGTGAAAACCTGCAAGAGTTTGAGGCAGACATTAGACATCTCATTCAATTGGCCTACCCGGGAGCGACAGAGGAATTTCAAGAGGAACTTGCTGCCCAATATTTCGTGGATGGTATCAGAGATCCAGAAACTCAGAAGATGTTACGTCTAGCCAAATTTGATAGCAGCCGTGAAGTTTTGGGTAGAGCTCTGGAAATCGAGGCGGCCTATAACATTCTCTAAGCCAGCAATCAGGGACGTATCCATCAAGGAAGAAAATTTGGCGAACAGTTGTGAACTAACTGAAATGGGTGGTATTTTGAAGAAATTAACCGAAATTCTTCAGGGCACGGGGAGATTCCGGGAGTCACTAGAAGTTAGGCCATACAACCATAATCAGTGCTATAGATGTGGCAAGACTGGACACTTCAAAAGGGACTGTCGAGTACAAAGAGTCCAGGAGCCAATGGAAGATATGCCACATAACCGAAATACATCAAATCAGTGCTATAGATGTGGAAAGACTGGACATTTCAGAAGGGACTGTCGAGTACGGATATTCCGGGAGCCAACAGAAGTTAGACCATGTAATCGAAAGGCTATATATAAATCAGTGTTATAGATGTAGCAGGACTGGGCATTTCAAAAGGGATTGTCAAGAACAAAGATTCCGGGAGCCACTAGAAGATAGGCCACGTAACCGAAATGTTTCAAATCAGTGGTATATATGTGGCAACATTGGGCATTTTAAGAGAGACTGTCGTGTACAACTACGACCTACAGCTCCATCTAGAGACAACAGCAGTTCAAAGCCAAGTCAGGAAGAGTTGAAACAATATAACTTTAAGGCTAAGCACAGGGAAGGAAGATGGCATAGTAATACAGATGCTTTATCCAGGTCATGTGAGGATAATTATAAACATCACCAGAGAATTGACCAACGAGAAGGAATCACTCCCATTAGGCGAATCAAGTTTAAGGTTGATCAGCAGTGGACCACAGAGCAACTAAAGAAAGATCAGCTTGATGATAATGAAATAGCACTACTACTGAAAGCTAAGGAAGAACGTCAACCAAGACCAAGCTGGAGAGATATTTCAACTAAGGAATCTACTTTTAAATCTCTGTGGGCTCAGTGGGACTCCCTGGTAGTTGAAAGTGGGCTCCTTAAACGAGCCTGGGAAAGCGCCGATGGCAAAGTAGTGAAGACGCAGTTAGTGGTACCAAGGAAGAGGATATCGGAAGTTCTGGACGAAGTACATAATAGAAAGTTTGGTGCTCATCTCGGAGTTAACGGAATGATTGACAAGATCCGCGACAGATTTTACTGGGTCAACTACTGCCAGGATGTGAAATCATGGTGCCAACAGTGTTCAACCTGTGCCTCAAGTCAAGGACCCCAGACAAGATCCAATGGGAAGATGAAACAGAATGATGCGGGACTACCGTTTGAACGTCTCGCCAGTGACCGAATGAAGGCTCGATAAAATCTCCAAGCTAACTCTAGGGGATTTCGGATGAACGATAAAGTCTGGTTATATAACCCGCAAAGGAAGAAAGGAAGATCTCCCAAGCTAACACCAGTATGGGAAGGATCCTATACGGCCATCAAAAGAATTAATGACGTTGTGTATAGAATTCAGCGTAGCCCCAGAAGCAAACTGAAAGTTGTCCACCTCGACAGGTAGAAGCATATCACGGACATGAAGTAGCTGATCGGGACGATCAGAATTAAGAGGGAGGCAATGTTACGGCTAGCCTAACAACTATCCGAACGTTTTTGTGCTACCCTATAGAACTAGCCGCCGTGCCGCTCGCTTCTCTGTATGAGTCATCGCCCGGCCGGCTGTGAAGATTCAGGATCGCTGGAATCATCTCGATGGCCTCGTCGAGATCATATAGAGTGGCCTCGGAATACTTCCCGAATATTCGTGATAGATTTAAGATTATATATAAGCAGACCTAAGGCAAATGTTAGGAAGTCGGATAGTGAGTTCAGTTCAGTTAATCATTGAGTTTTGAATAGATATTAGTGGTAAAGTTATAAAAGTAGTATAGAGTGTTAAATTGTATACAGTGGTAGTGAATAAAGAGAGTATTAGTTGAAAATAGCAAAATTGTAATTCTGTTAAGAACCCACGGGAAAAACGTAACAGTATGTTCGATTCCTGATTCACATATGATTTAATAAGCTTGCCATGACATACATCTGATTATTTTGTGGTCAGAGCATTTAGTTCCATTCGCCTTTTCCGGAAGTTGTTGATGACAACCAATCATTCCGTAGATAACCATTCTACAAAATTCATTTGAAATTCATATTGTTAAAGTTATGCTGTAGTCTATTCATATTTTGACATCGCCTGCGACGTAACGAACATCATTATCTAAAAATGCATGTATTATCTGCCGTAACAAATCCCATCGATGTTGCTTTATTATAATATTTCTGGGGTCTAATATTTTCTATATATTCTCGTATTGTCATCATTTTGTTATTATTTATATATATTTTCAATCAAATTCAATAATAATTTTGTTTCAGGAATATTTCAAATCACGATAAAGGGGAAATACAAACAAAATTAGCAGAGAAGAGGTTTCTCCTCAAGTTTATTGCAATAGTTCTGTGCTATCTGAAATCAAAAGAAGCAGTACTACAAACCTTGGATAGCTTATTAATCAATGTTCGATTAATCGACTATTCGGAACTTCATGCTTGCGCTGAAGCTGTTGGCATAACATCTCGAATCCACTTGCACTTAGTTCTGGAAAAATTAGCTCATATTAGAAAAGAAATTTTAACTAAGAAGTCTAGTAAATTTTTTTCTTTTATGAAAAATCAAACTCATGAAATAGGCGTTGAGCGGCTAAGATATGTAATAATTTATAGTTATGCCGAAGTCTGCAATGAAGCACCCAGTGAACAACTACTCAGGGTAGTCGAAAGTGAAATTTTGGATTTTGTTTTGAATGAGTTATCCAGCTCTAAGGACTTTGCTATCAAAAGGGTGTGTTTAAGAGCTATTAATAGTGTGGCTGATGCCATGCATCCAAACCGTAACAAACTACATATAAAAATGAATGAAAGGGAAAAAGTTATAGATGTAGTATATAATCAGATGCATTTACACAATGGTCCCGATTATATTGAACTATTTCCTGTTATAATATCAGCCATGACAGCTCTGATTAAATTACCATTGGCTCTAGAATCCCAAGAGAGAATCAGACTCATTAAGCTTTTCTTTGACAGCGTTTACAATGCTTCCGCAATATATTGCAAGATAAATCCTATTAATGTGGAGAAGAACTATTTTGGGGATCTTAAGCTGGTTCCCTGTGTAACAAGAAGTTTTACTGAGTTAAATCAGTTTATTCAAGAATTACTCCTACAAAATCTGTCGCCTGCTACTTTGGATGAGATTGTGTCACTTTTGGAAATATGGTTATCGAAAAAAAAGCAAGAACAAAGGTTGCCTGCTATAGAAGCATTAAGGCTAGTGTTGCAGACATATTTAGACAATATGCGATTCGCCCATGATTTACCCAGTACATTCAGCCAGACTGGAATGTTGTTGGCAAGAATCGTTCCTAGGTGTACTGATCCGAATAAAAACATTAGGAAGGTACTGTATGTATGAGTTATTATTGTGACGATTTATTCTCATGCGGTTTTATTATTAACCTTGAGGTTTTCTTTGTGTTTAAAAGCTTGAAGTAATTTTATTTATTTATTTATTCAACGGGCCAGCTGCTCAATATTCTTCTTCTTCATCGGGTCGGCGGTCGGCCTCTGCTCCTGAACGCGTCCTCTTTCGGACGCCAATATTACAAAATAGAACATCTAAATCTACATTCACCTAACCTACAATAAAAATATAAAAAGGTAAATGTAAAATTTTGCCCACTAACTGTTTTAAGCTATGATCAATTAACATCCCATTGGCGGCATCACTTCAAGACTAAACGAAAAAGAAATAAGTACAGCACAGTAAAGGAGAATTGAGACAAGAGAGACATTTGTTTGTGGAAAAAGTAGAGCCTCTTCAGCTCTGACTCCAGGGAGTAAACAACACAAATGCTAGTTTAGTGACCCTAGCGAAGCTGACAAATCTAAAAGAAACTGGAAAATGGTCCGACGTTTCGAGGAACGAATCTGCCCGCGTTGTCAAGAACGAACAAGTCTAAAAATGAAAATAACAGTAAAAAGCTCGTGCAAAATTGTCAAGTTTTGAATTGCCTTTCACAAAATGACAATAATAATGTCATATCGTATAATTACTGGTTACTGGTCTTTTACGTTAGTGTGATATTGAGGTGTTTTTAGGTAAATAATTGATTCGTTTCTGAGGTGTTATATATTTACAATTTGGTGTTATGCCTTTAGGAAGAATTTAGTGATTTTTGTTAAAAGGTTTAGTTAATTTTTAACTGTCCCTTATCAACCTGAGTTTTTAGCAAAGGTAACCATGCCGTTAAAACTAACAGAAGTTGAAGCAACACATACATCTTTGTTTAATAAAATTAATGCACTTTCTTTAATTTTACGATTTTTAGATGATGGTTCCTTTGTTAAAATACTTGAAGCGTTCCATTGTTTTATGTGATTGTTATCAAAGGCAAGTTGACAAATATGTGATTTGTGGAATTGTGTATTTTTAATATAAGTTTGGTGTTCTTTTATACGTTTTGATAATGGTCTACAGGTTTCGCCTATATAAAATTTATTGCATTCACATGGTATCTTATAGATAACATTTTTAGTAATTTCATTTTCATTGAGTGGTTTTGTTTTTGTTAGTTTGGATCTAAGAGTATTTTCTGTTTTGAAAATAGTACGAATGTTAAATGTATTCTCTATTCATTTTACTTTGTCTGATAAACCAGGAATATATGGAATAAAGAGGTTTGTAATAGGTCTATCTTGATTTTGTTAGATATTTGTTTGTTCAAACTCAATAAAGCATTTTTGAATTAAATCAATAGGATAATTATTATTAATCAAAGCATTGCTTAAAAATTATTTTTCTGTGTTGAAATTTTGATTATTATAAATTATTTTAGACTTTTTACGACCCCCCCCCCCCTTTTAACCATTATTGGGTGATTTGATTTAAAATTAAAATATCTGTTTGTATGTGTAGGTTTTTTTGTATATTTTTGTTTCGAAACTATTCAGATCTTTTTTTATAAGAATATATAACACCTCACAAACGACTCAATTATTTACCTAATAACACATTAATATCACACTAACCTAAAAGACTAGTAGCCAGTAATTATACGATATGACATTATTATTATCATTTTCTCAGAGTCAATTCAAAACTTGGCAATTTTGCACGAGCTTTTTACTGTTATTTTCATTTACTAACCATTTTAATTCTTAGATTTGTTCGTTCTTGACTACGGGGGCAGATTTGTTTCTCGGAACATCAATCATTTTCCAGTTTGTTAGGTTTTTCAGCTTCGCTAGGGTTAGTAAACTAGCATTTATGCTGTTTACACCCTGAAGCCAGAGCTGAACTACTTTTTCCAAAAATTGTAAATAGATGTGGAGACAAAGGCAAACATTTGTAAGGTAAACATGAATCCTCCACAACAATATAGAACACATCTACAAGACAGACATTGTCACCGGGGTTGATTATCTAACACAAAATTTAAGTTTCTTCTAAAGTTGGTGGGCCCATCAAGAGGTATACTGATTAGCCAATCTTGCTACCCTAGGCAAAAACGCGTTAAAGGCATAGTTAGTTTGATGTGTTTTATGAAAAGAAACCACTTGTCGAGTTTGTCTCGGCTGGACATGAATGCCAATCCTATTTAGGAGCTGGGGACACTTGCTGCGAAATTGAGGGATGTAAAAGAGTAACATCTTTTCGATTTCGTATCGTCTGCAAAGTGTCAATGTGCAGGATCTCATCAATAAGATGATAGTTCACAGAGTCTTGATAATTGGTTACGGCTTGGTTTTTTTAAACAATATATGTCTTAAGAATTTGTGTTGAACTCTTTCAATATGTTGGGTGTGTACATCATAATTAGGAGACCAAATACATGAGCCAAATGCGCGCACAAGGGAGCAATACAGGAAACGAATAGAGTCGATCATCTGGAAGTCACCAGCACATCTCTTGATGAAACCGAACATCTGAAGAGCCTTAGGAACTGCCCTCCAAATATGCGGGATAAAACTTAAGCGACTATCAAGTGTAAGTCCCAGGTCTCTAATATGAGAAACTGACTCTATAGGGTTATTGTTGATATAATAGGAGCGGTCAACACTATTTCTGCTTTTACTGAAGCAAATTGCGTAGCATTTTTTTACCTTGAAGTCCATACAGTTTTTGCACCAGACAATGAGTCTATCCAGGATATAGTTTTAAGTCGTCTGCAAAGAGAAGGAAGAAACTGTGTTGAAAACAAGGTAATATATCATTTATGCATAAGATGAACAACAGGAGCCCCAAGTTTGACCCCTGGGGCACACCAGACACAACAGGTGTCTCAATCGATAATCGAAAGTCCTTCAAAGACCGGAACAAAAAATCTGTGAATGACTGAATATTTAGCTCTGTGGAACGGCCGGCAATGAAACCAAATTGCTCATCAATCAGTTAACCTTAAAGAGAACAATTCATAAAATCACACACGAGGTTTTCAAAGATCTTTGGAATGGTACTTAAAATGCTGATAGGCCTGCAATTTTGTTTTATTACCAATCTGAGGCCATTTTCGTCATCATAAATGGAGTTGTATAACCATAATTCGTAATCAGTTTCGGTACATTAATTAATTGCTTATTTCAATTCAAATTTATTTTATTCACTATTCATCATTTTTACATGACAAATGGTTCGTCATAAAATAATTAAACTGTACAACTAAAAGGTTGTATATATAAAATTTGGCTAAGGTATTGCAAGTAGATTTAGCATTTTACACCAAATATTTTTTCTAAAATCAACGGTGGACGGCATATTAGACGTTTATGGAGAACCACTCATCATTCTGAAAATCTGGTTGTTTACATAAAAGGATATGCTCTTCCTTTCTAAAATATTTTCGACAATGCAGTGTTGCCGCTTCTACTAAAAAGTAGTAGCAACTCTGAAATTTTAAATGGAACACCCTATATATTTTTTCATATTTGGATTTTGCAGAGAATTCTAGACACATTTTGTGAATAATGTTCTATACCTATCTCCAACTGTTTTTGAAATATTGACAGTTGAAAATCGACCATTTGCCAAGTTTGACAGCCTGTAAAATCTAAACGGCCAAAGATAGAGCAAAATGGTTTGCACATTCCTATCTTCGTTTTTCATACGCTATCGTTTGACACTAATTGTATATTTAACCAGAGGTTAAGAAATTCCGGTTAAATTTAACCTCGGATTAAATCTAATATTAGTGACAAACGATAGCTTGAAAAACCAAGATAGGAAAGTGCACACCATTTTGCTCTATATTTAGCCGTTTAGATTTTACAGGCTATCAAACTTGGTAAATGGTCGATTTTCAACTGTCAATATTTCAAAAACAGTTGGAGATAGGTATCGGACATTATTCACAAAATGTGTCTAGAATTCTCCGCAAAATCCAAATATGCAATAATATATAGGGTGTTCCATTTAAAATTTCAGAGTTGCTACTACTTTTTAGTAGAAGCGGCAACACTGCATTGTCGAAGATATTTTAGCGAGGTAGAGCATATCCGTTTATGTAAACAACCAAATTTTCAGAATGATCCGTTGAGTGGTTCTCCATACACGTATAATATGTCATCCACCGTGGGACACCCTGTATATATAGCATCAAATTAAACGGAACAGAAAATAAACTACCCAGTGTGGTACTGGTAAATTGATTCAAATTAAAAAATTGCCATATGATGGGTATTATATAGATGCCTTCCTCAGTAGATTCGCATTGATATGGTAGATTAGTAGCTCATAAAACTTTATTTTATTAGTTAAAAAGATTCTTTCAGGTTGTAAAAGTTATTTTTTGCTTCTATATTTACAAGTCGAGGCGTGTTGTAATTTGGCAGTTAAATACAAAATCTGGTGCAAGCATAGTATGGTGATCTTTCATCAATTGCCGTACCATGTTTGCATGACTTCACATCACTAGACCAAAAGAACAGATTTTTGGGTTCATGCACATATGATACACTTCAATAATCAAACATTTTATTCTGATTTTGCTCCAGTTCCTTAGAGCTTCCACGCAAATAGTGCAAACGATGTGGGGTGCCCAGGATTGGTCGTGACCTCCTATTTTCACTCCAAAATATTATTGTCTCCCGTGCCACAATTCGTAGTTCCACACTTGTAACAATACATTTAAAACTGAAGGGGTTGTTGTTAGCCAGACGCCGCTGGAAGGTACTGAGCTCCTGGATTACGGAGGCTACGTAGCTATTTAGTTGCAAATTGGGCCAATATCTCTAGAATGATCATTACATTTATAACTAGGATATTCTCCCGTCATGTTAAGAAATGGTTAGTAGTTTCATCCAGGCCCTTACGTACACTCTCAGTCATACTAAAATTAAAATTCTAGCACGAAAACACAGCAAATAATACATTTTGGTTTTCATTTAAAGCATTGTTGTTCACAGCATAAAACAACTTCATTAAATATGTACACATGTTATGCATGAATATGAATTATCCATGAGAATAAAATAAATACTTGTACAATTTAGGTTAATATCAATATTATAAATTTTATTTTACTGACCTGTAATGACATGTTAAAACAAAGAAGCAAAACAATTCACCAAAATAAACCGTACACTGCGCCGGCTTTTGACTATCAATCCCCGTTCTCGAGCGATACGCTTTCGGTTATCCTCGAAAAATCCTCGCAAAACCTGACTTCAATTTATGACTTGGTTTTCTCTTTCTTTATTTATATACAGGGTGTTTAAAAAAGACGCGGCAATATTTAAGGGGGTAATTTCTTAGGTCATTTTATGAAAAAGTTCCCGTAAACATAGGTCCGGAAATGCATTGCTTCCAAGATACAAGGTGTTAAAGTTTTTTTAAAGTTCGAAGATATGTTTTTGGACTGCTATTCTAAATATATTTTTCAGCAGTTAAAAAATATTTGCAACTTCCTTATTTATGATACAAATACATTTTTAAACATTCCAAGAATATTTGCGAACAGTTCGACTAAAAATATCTGGTTTATTCACTAACAATAGATAAGTACACATCAGTTTAAAAATCAGTAACGTGGATGTTATTTGAATGCGTCAATCATTTTTTATTTGTTGAAGTCCCGTAATATGAATCGCTATATGAATGCCGAGATGACCGACATGCACTTCATTTATGGACTTGCTGATGGCAATGCATTAGGAGCTAGGGTACACTGAAAGATTTCCTGAGCGTATTGCTCCTGATCGAAAAATGTTCGAAAGCATTCATCAACGCCCCCATGAAACAGGCGCATTAAAACAAAGTGGAGGAACAGGAAGGCCAAGGACAGCAAAAATGGTAGAGCTGGAAGTGGATGTGCTCACCATGATTGAAGAAGATCCAGGTACTTCTACTCGAAAAATTGCACCACCGCATTTTAGTCAGATTGCTCGCGACTTTTTAACACAAACATACGGAAATCGCTGAATTGGCCGAGGTGCACCTCACTTATGGGCTGCACGATCCCCGGATTTAAACCCTCTGGATTTTTTCCTGTAGGGCCACCTGAAGTCCTTGGTTTACGTTACTCCTGTGGAAAATGTGGAGGACCTAAGAAATCGAATCATTGCTGGGGGTAACTCAATTAGAAACGACCCTGGTATTTTTGAGAGAGTTCGCCATTCAATGACGAGAAGATTAGATTCCTGTATCCGAGCTGGAGGTGGTCACTTTTAACAGTTTTTGTAATTTATTGTATGATAAATGTTAATTGTTATTGTTATTTATTGTTAGTGAATAAATGGACATGAAATAAAATAGTTTTTATTTTTATTTCGTAAACGAAGCAAGATACGAGAGACAAAAACCTTGTAATTTTGGTTGCTTTATCTCAAGGACCTATCAAAATTAACTTAAGGTCAGTGGCATACAGTTTTTTGTCAATAAATTTATTTATTTATTAAATAGGCGGGTTAGCTCAATACTATGTACAGGATTACTCTTTATATTTTGACATCCACCTACAGGGTTTATTATAAAAGATATGAAAACCTACATACAAAAGTTGTAGAGCTTACCCATATTATCTTTTAGGCCTATCACAGAACACAAAAGCACATCGCAAACTCGAAAGACGCATGCAATTTCTTTATATTTTTTAACGTAACAGACCTGCACTCAGATTTGTAGTATTTTTTTTTTTGCGGTAAATCAAATAACATCAAACCGAATGTGCAAAAGTGGAAGTGTAGTTTCTTGCGAGTCATGCCCGTTTATTAGCATAATCGTGATCCACTAGCTAGGTCGAAAAGGTATAAAGTGTCTTTTTAGTTTGCTTATTTGGAATGAATCATTTATATATTTTTATTATTGTTATTGCAAATACGAAATTCGATTTTCACTATATTAATATTTTTAATGAAAACATTTTCTATTGATAAAATCTAATTAAACATCATCATCATACGTTCGTTTCTTGTAGGTGGCAGTAGATTGTGTATGTTTGGTACTCTGCATAGCAGCTCGTTACGACGGACATATGAGGGATCATGACAAAGTGTTGAGCAATAGTTTACAAAATGTGCAACAAAACATGGAATCGGATGATCCAAAATTGCTTTTCAATTTAACATCAGATCTAGCTCACGTGATATGCTTAAATCTTCCACAGTTTCAACTAATTCATTTTATAGACGGATTGATTGAAGCATTGTTAGACAGTGAATCTTCTAGTTCAAATGGTTCTAGTGTGGTGTTAAACATAACTTTGAAAAATAAGGGTAATGAGCTGCAGAATCATGTCTCACCTGTGACTGAAAAGTTAATTGTCCAGCTGGATAAGATTCAGTGCCCGAGAACAAAGTCTTCTACCTTACGAGCTTTATTAAGTTTAGCTAATCACCATTCTAGAATTGTTGGTGGAATATTGTTAATGCAACCTTTACCATATGACAGGTAAGATAATCGAGTATATAGTAAACCTATAGAGGTAATTATTAGACAAATCGATGGAAAAAATTCATAGAAAGTTGAATGTTTGCTTAAACGCTTACTCTATACTTGGGTTCACATATATCAAAAGTCCTCGTGGGGCGAGACGATGAGAAGGGGAGCTTAAAGCTACCATTTTTAATTTTTTCGCTTATATCTCGGCAACGATTATTCCTATCAATTTTTACGTTCTTATCATATTTAAAGCCGACAAAATTTCCTACAAAAATGGTGGTTCTATGTATTTTTGCCGTGGGGCTAACCGCTAGCGAGTTATAGGCCTGACAAAGAAACATCATTTCAAAGAATATACTTTATTTGCATTTAAAATCAATTTAGCGTCTTACTATACAATATCAATAATAATAATTCAACATATGATTTGAATGAAACAGTTAATTAAATTTATTGGATCCAACACTTCATCAGATGAGGATGGGGCGATCACGAGGGCCCACGAAGTCCTATGAGTCGTCGTCACGTGCTGCATTTTGGGCTTCACCCTAACCATTGAAAACCGAATTACAGGCTTGTTCAGTACAATATTAATAGCTACTTGATTAAATATAGATCATTTGAATAAAACTTACAATACAGTAAATTGAATGTATTGGGCCCAATAGTCCATTAGAGGGTGTCACGGCAGTCTATCAGGTCTTTCGGTTCATCCTTATATGATGAATTGTCGTTTTCAACTGCACGCGCTCCCACAGTTACCGCATATTGAAGAACAATTAATACCTGCCTTGTGGCATCCACAACGTATCCCACAGCCTTTGGTGCAGCTGCAGAATATTGTTGAAAGTATGGCAGCTGGGGCAAGTCGATCTAAGGTTTTCAAGGGTTGAAGATCTCCATTACTCCTTTCATACAATCAGAAGGTTCCAGGTTCCAGTTTGTTGCCAAGCCATTCTTGACCTTGCAAATAGACTCTGTATGAGTGTTGGTGGTGGAGAGGGGAAGTCTGGCTTCACCCTTGTGGATATTTTAGGAATACTGAGCTTTATCCTGAATTCTGTTTCGGTATTGTGGATAAACCTCAGTTTTAGTGCATGTTGCCGAAGGTTCCAAACCACAACATAGTATTTTAGGAATGCTTAGTATCGCTGTTTGTTTAGGTTTGTTACTTTGGCGTTGTGCATTGCTAGGAACATCTGTTCCTCGGCGTTTGCAACTTTCTCATGAGTTGAGATCTTTGCATAAAATTCGCTGGAGATTGATTGCAGGGTGCTTTCTCTCATGAATAATTTAGCAATTGTTGACTTGCCTTATCGAAAAATTGCAAAAGTGGTCTCGTAGCCGCTAAAAGCGTGAATAAACAATATGTCCTTGCGATTCTTTGGAGGAATAAGTTTTGCTTTTCTCATGCTCTTTCCCAGCTTTGAAAATTTTTATCTCTCGTTCTCTTGGAGTTAAAGTACCAGCAAATCCACATCCTCGCCGATGACAGTGAAAAACTCGATCCCGCACAAGGGACAATTTTTTCAGTTGGTATTTTTTAAGTGTAATAATCCAATAAAATTACGTCATTTTATGGTAGGTCGTATCATGATGAAGCAGTACAGCTCTTTTACGATGATCTTTTGTTTGAGGACTGCTAACATTATACCATTTTTTTGATGCCGAATTGGCTTTTAACTTTTTTTATGATGGGTTTTTGTTTTATTTCAATATGAGGTTTCCATTGCGGGTTAAATACATACATGATAGGCCCAAAAACTGGGTTACTTTCGAGGTTAAAAAGTCGAGCAGTTACCTTCGATATTATTATTCTT